>CM038219.1:0-79928 GCA_021442155.1 Cymbidium sinense
GGATACTTAAATATTGCTCAAATTATTCTCTTCTTCTCTATTATAAGAGCCTAAATGAAAACTATTATCTACTATGATTAGCTCTTCTTTTCATACTTAAATTAAAAGTTCCAATGTATTTTTTTTTTTTTTTGAAAAAATCAAATAACTCCTCTTGCAAATGCCCAAGAAAAATATATTTCCTTTTTTTTTTCTTCACAAAACAATGTTATGTCTTCATCATTCTCTCATCTTCTTGAGGCTTCTTCTTATGAGATGCAAACTAAATGAGAATTATATTGATTTATAAAATTAATATTTTATCATCCAATAAGAATAATGAATCATTAAAGACAATTATAGCCTTCTCTTTTTTCTTCTTTTCTTTTTCTTCTAATAACCAAAAATTTCTTATTCTCATATGACACCATTCTTCTTTCTTCATCTCTCTCTTTTATTCTTCTTTTTTTTTTTTATTGTGGGATGCTATAAAAATAAGGAATATATCGATTTATTTATAGCTTTCATTATAAATTTTGATAATCTTTATTTAAGATATTATAACAATTTTTATTTATAATTGTATGATAATCTCAATTAAAATGATTATCATCTCTTCTAATTAACACTTTGTGGCAACTATCAAATTGAAAAAGTGTGTAATGTTATATACAACTTGAGTCAATATATTATTTATTTTTTTATTTATATATATATATATATATATATTTATTTATTTATTTTTTTATTTATTTATAACAATAATATTTGAACCAACTACTTCGACTCTCTGAATTTTATAATTTTTTTTATATGAGTTATCAAATTATTCATTTATTTCTTTCTAAAAAAAAATTTTGTCAATTATTTTTATCTTAAAATATAAATTTACCCTTCCTGAAAACTGAGGCTGATTTTACCGATGTACTTAGGTGCTATCACTAATATGTTGCCAAATAACCCAACAAAAATTATTGAATAAAATAATTTATAAATTTTAAGATTTCCATCCCACGTCATTTTATTTTATTTTATTTTATTTTTCTATGTTTCTTCATCTTATATGTTATCAAAATAAAATTACACATATCATTATTATTTTATTTATATAATTAATGTTTTTTTGTGATTTTTTAAATTTTATTCATACGGCTGAACATACAATTATTTATTTAAAGGCATTTATTTATACTCGACAAACGCAAGCTCTAGACGATTGCCCGTATCGTAAACGGCGATCTGAACCGGTCAATCGGAACAATTCGCCACGTCACTTTCCCCACGGGCGATCTCGCAGGCTCCTATGCGGGAGGTGGGGCCCGTAAAGCAGGACGCGGGCCCCACTTGCGAGCAAGGCGACAGAGTGGTCCTCGCGGGGAGCGATGACGTCGGCGACCATTGAGAGGGCCCGCAAACGGCATTGGACCGACCGGCTACAGCCGGCGAAAAGGGGGAAAGCGACCGAGGTGGCCGGTAAATTTCGCGTTTTCGAGCGCAGGATAGCAGGCAACAGATCTGGGACACCTGGCACGTGGTCTTCTTTGCTAAGTTCGGGTAATTTTCCTAGAATACCGCCAACAAATCTACCTGAGATGATTTTTCGACATTTTAAAATTTATTTTATTTCTAATTAATGCGCTGCGCGTTCAAGCTCTATGCAGTTAATTTTTGACTTTTAAGTAATAGTAGGAATAAGATTTTATTTAATTGTGATATTTTTGTTATTTATATATATATATATATAAAAGAAAAAAATGATACTTTAAAAATAATACAAATAATTAAAATTCTGTCCAGCTTAAATAGATGAATCAATTGAGAGACTATCGTGCCTTCTATTTTTTTTGCATTTAAAAATATTTGATTGATCATCAATTAATCTAAATTCGTTATATATATTAAGAAAATTGACTTTCCATGACTCTTAATACTCATTGATATGACATAAAAAAATTCTACTAAAATACAAACTTTGATGTTAAAAAAAGATCGGGAATATCAAATCAAGAACTTAAAATATCAATAAAACTTTGGGATATCGTTAAACCTAAAAGCTCCTCAAACATGGAGTGTTTATAATAAATCGAAAGGCCTCGAAATCTAACAAACCCAAAATCTCAAAATTGTTTCATTTGAGCATTCAAATATTTAAAATACATCAAATGGTCAAATGGATCATTTTGAGACATCCGACAAGTTTTATTTTGCTTGTATTTAGAGAGACGCCACTCCTCCATCTATAAATAAATTCCTCATTCTCATATAGTGAGCTAAACAAGAGAGGGGAGAGCCCTGTGCAAGAGATCCTCCAAGCACAATCGGCGCCACCACTGACCATACAACCACCGCCGGCCGCCGCTGGCCGCCGTAAATTTCGCGTCCGGAACAACAGATCTGGGACACCATCATGACGACCTTCATTGTTCGGGCCGTTGTTCCTCAGAATACCCCAACATCATACCTGAGATGATTTTCGACATTTTAAAATTTATTTTATTTCTAATTAATGCGCTGCCATAGTAATTCACTTTTCTCATATACAATTTTGTAATTGTTATCGAAGATTTTGTACTAAACAATACATAATTGAAGCTTTTATTGGCTGCGTTTTTCTCTTTTTTTTTTTAAAAATTTTGAGTTTTCATGTTCACTTTAAATCTAAATATTTTCACAACAAAGACGTGACTTTCAATGCCTGGTTTTCAATACTCATATTTGGATACGCATGTCTTATATTTTATATTTAAAAAAATATTTAAAAATTTATTTTAGATAAAATTATCTGAAATGAGAAATAACTTCTTGAATTCATAGACTCTTTATTGAAGTTAAAATACTCTATAACTAGTTCGAGCTATGGTTCAAGTTATCGTTCGCTTACAGGATATGTGATTGTCGAAATTAGTCCAACCCTCGTCATTTCAATCATTTTGATTTCTTTGAAACTTCACTCAAATCATCACAATTCATCACTACTCTCACAAACTCCTATTCTCGTTCACACGACATCATGCCATGCCTCGCCTAATTAAGTTTCATCATTAACTTCTTGTCTTCTTCAAAATCTATCTAGTTAGTTTGCGTCTCCCCCTAAAGCTAATTAATGTGTGTCTCATGTAGGCTTGCAACACAATCTCTTCTTCTTTACATGTCATTGATCTCATCAATGTTTATACTTAGTAAACTCCGCTCACTAACTCCTCTGCGCGTCACATGTCGCTAGAAGGTTGACCACTTCTTCAAGTCAACCTTTGCAGGGATTCTATTAGAGATCTAAATTTTAGTTCTACCCAAATTTAAAAAAAAAAATTGAATATAGTTTGAACAAGTCAAAACTATTTTTAATTCAAATCATTTTTTGAATAATTTATAAGTACACTGAAAAGTCTGTGAATATATAAGATTATCCCTCATTGAGGATGATTTTATCCAAAATAAACTTTAGATACAATTTTTATAAATAAAAAATAGCAAGCACATTTATTCAAGTAAGAGTATTATAACTTTTAGTAATAGTTGAATTCTAGATGTATAGCACTAATATTTGATCTATGTTTAAAAAAAGTATAAATTCTTATAATAAAAGATACTAAGTTTATGCATTAGATCAATCTATACATATATTATATATTAAATCACAAAGTGTAATACCATAATTTGTATGAATTATCTTAGCCCTTCATGTATTAAAATTTGAAGAAAAGTGATGTTGATCGACTTGTGCAGCATTATTAGCCAACCTATAAAGAATCCCAAATGAAGTCTAGACCTTTAGCATTTAAATTGTTTGCCCAATTAAATGGTTTGTCAATCAAGATTCATATCTAGTTAGACACATAAGATTATTTACTCGCAAGCCAAGTGTAATCCCCAAATCAAAAAAGCCTTAAACTATATAATATAAGTAAATATTTGTTTTAACCAAGACAATCCCATACTATGCTAAACATTACTATTGTATTTTTTTTATATAATTTTTTGGGATGTCATCGATCTCAAAATTATTTCATAATAAAAAGTTAAGAACATTTAATTATGAAATTCCTAAAAAAGTCCACTAAGTATGATCATGAATGTCTTGTTTTGTGCTATGGAATAAACATTACTTACATTGCTAAATGTCACATTTCCCCTATTCCATTATGAGATTTAATTTATTCAATCCCCCTTTTATCCTATGAAATTATCATCATCGAAATCTTTCAAAAGTTGTTCTTTCTTTAAGCTTTAATCTCAACAATTACTTATAACCCTTATCAACATGCCCTCTTTAGATTATGGATATCATAAACCCACGAACTTTTACTTGGCTTATCCCCAAGGCATACTTCATACTAGAGGGTTGGGATACTAACTATAATGCTTTAAATCAAACAATAAAATATATTATTTATTTTAGCCATGTTTGTCCTTTTTGAAGCTAAATCTCATAATTTTATTTTATTTTTTCTATGACTTTATCAAAATAATCCTTCATAAGAGTGCTCAATTACAAGCATGATTAACTGTTAAACTTTTAAAAGAGATAATACACTAAATATGTGTCATATGTATTCGCCTAAATATTTATTTACATGACCTATCATTTTTTCTCTTTTGATGTAGAATTCAATTTATGTCTACATTTTTTTGCTAGGAAGCTTGTCATCCTATCAGCCTAATAAAAGTCACTCTTTCTTTGAGCATTAGACCTGAGGTTATCTTCATCAAATTGCTCTCTTCAGATTAATATTTCACATTGTGCCCTCTGCCCACATCACCATGTAGGCCTTATAAAAGGTTTATATCATTTTTTTTTAACACTAGAATAATGATTGTTGCTTGTTGTAGCCAATTAAGAGCTTTTACATGGCTAATTTAAGTGTGAAATGCAAACAACATCCCAATGATTCCTTTAGTTTCATTATAGCACTGTAAGTTTATGTTTCATTTTTTATTTAAATACCCCAATAAATCTTATTTTTCAATAACTTTCACATAGATTCAACCTCCACTCTATTTTGTACATATCATACTACTCTTAAAATTCCTATAATTATTTGACGCATACCTTCATATTGCATTCAATAAGGGATCTTCTATATCTTGACTACAACAACAACAACAACAAGCCTTAATCCCACTAGGTGGGGTCAGCTACATGAATCCTTCATCTCCATCGTGTCATATTATGTGTCAAATTCTCATTTAAATCAAGTATACTAAGATCATTTTTATACATCTTAACCTTTTTTAGGTTTACATCTACCTTTCTTAACATAAGGCAAATCTAATGCATCTACTCATAATCGGTCATGGACGGCCGACGCTTTATGTGGCCAAACCATCTAGCAATTTTCCTAATCTTATCTACCACTAGACTACTAACTTTTTCGAATATACTCATTTTGCATTCTATCTCTAAGAGTAAAGCCACTCATCCACCTAAGCATCCTCATCTCTGAACACTTAACTTAGTCTTATGCTTCTTTATTGGCCAACATTATGCACCATAAGTCATTCCGGTCTTACCACCATCTTATAAAATTTTCCTTAAGTTTAAGTGGAACTTTTCTATCACATATATAGGCCGATGCATTCCTCCACTTCAACCATCCAACTTGAATTCTACTAATAACATCTCCATCTATTTCACCATCCTTTTGAACAATAGCATAAATATCTAAAACGCCACTCTTATTAATGACTTGTTCACCTAATGTCATAATACTACTTTAGAACTTCTATATCTTGAATGATGCTTATAAATACGACTTTCTTGGACTTTCTATAGTATGCACTAACTTAAGCCTATAGCTTAAACTATACTAAATTGTAGCGTGAGAGCTTTTATACTAAGTGTCAATTATCCTCAACATTATCAATACCACACATTTTTTAAGATTTTGATTCAAGTCTTGTTATGTGCTAGAAAACTGAGCAATATAAATTAATTAAATCTTAGCTCAATAAAATATTCAATACACACAAAAGATATAAACAATATGAAGCAATTAGATTTTAAGTGAAAATCTTAAAAAAGAGAAAAATCATGAAGTCTAACCTAATTAAAATAATTTACTATATTATAAAGTTATCGAACACTCATTTGTCCTTATTTTATAATAATGGGATAATTAGATAGTAATGTCAACCGAGGATAATATTTTAGAAACAATAGCCTATAAATAATCAAATTACAGGAATCGTATGATTGTAAATGAGCTATAACAATCAATGATAGTGATAGGTGATGATGGTAGAAGCTTAAAGTTTGAATTTAGCTCTTAATTCATTCTTCCTTTATATTGAAAATGAGATTCTATTTATAAAGTTTAAGGAGTGATATTTTTATAAATTTAGCTAAATTTGTTTGAAAACTCCATCGAATAGTCCATGTTGATTTCTTTAATCATGGATTATTCTTTTAGTATTTAAGTCTTTATTAACCTTAAAGTTGATTGATCTTAAGCTTTTATATTCTTCTTATCGAGACGCTTAATTTAACATTAAGCATGTCCAATTTTTAGCACATTTGACAGATCAATTAAAGGTTAGAATCTTTCAATTATATTTTAAGTGGATGATTTGAGCTCATTTATACTAATTTATACTCCAAGTGATCGTTGACATCGGCCATATCCGATCTAAGCTCAAAAAGGTGGTAGCAACCTTAAAATCTATTCAAAACTAATATTCTTTAGATCTCATGATTTCTTTCTAATTTTTCCCCTCCTTTTCTTACTTTCATGTATATTTATTTATCTTCTCTTCTATTGATATGAAGTTCTGTTAAAGGGTCACTAAGATCTGGGGACGATGGTCCCATGGACTTAGAATCTCTACAATTTGGTCATGGACTTCTTATACTTATGTTGTTGCTCCATCATTGCAAGCTTTCTTCTATCTAGCCTCTTCATCTAGTCTTGTTGGCACTCCACGCTAGAATGATGTATCACTTGCAAACCATTTCAGAGATTGATTCAACCCAACTTCAAGCTCTAGATTTACAAAAAAGAAAGGTAATGAGTGATTGATTCATCGATTAAGCACCAACCTATACATGTAGATATCTGATTAATGCCAAGGTACTTCTTGCATAGAAGCAAAAGTCGAGAAAGTTGTGAGATTTGTCAAGAAGAATCTACACCTTGGAGGTGTTAAAGCTGTGTTCCTCTCTATAGAAAGAGAGATCGCCAAAGTTCCACCAGAAGCCACCTCAATTTTACAGCATCAATTAGAGAGATGTTCAGGAGAGGAGAGTTTTTTAGAACATGTCGACTCTAGGCTTGAAGTTCACTTCCGCTCCTTTTTAGATGATTGGTTGGAGTGTTGCTTTTAAAGTTCAAATAGTCCTAAATTTAACTTATATCTTGCAATAAGATCTATTATATATATTGTCAAATTATTGGATGGTATAACATGTTTTAATGGGTGATACAAAATTCTTATTATTAAGCATGATTTAATACTTAAAAGAAAGATCTCATGAGAAGCCTTAAGAAAATTATAGTATTTTTGGGTTATAAAGTACAAAATTGATATCCTCAAGCTATCATTTGACTCTTTATTTATAAATTTAGTTCAAGATTTAATGATATGAACTAACTATCGTTAATCGGTATAGAAAATCATAAAAAATACCTGATAATGATTGATGTGAAGTTGACAAATAACTCTGTAATTTGAGATGTTTCATATTCAAGGGAAACTAAATGAAATAAAATCTCTTAGTGACTTTTTTTTATTGATATAAAAAACTATTTTAGTTAACAATTGATTTGCTTTAAACGAAGTTATGATTAATCTTGATAAATTAGCAATTTATGCAAGTAAAATTTAAATATTAAGACATTATAATTGTTTAAAATCAATGTAGTAAAAGTTTACGCTTTTCTGAGTCCAAAGACATATGATATTTAAAGATAAAGAAAAAACTCCGAAATTTTAATGAAAATCTAAAAGAGAAAACCACGCTAAAAATCTTCCACTTTGTATTTCTTTTAGCCACGTCCGGCGATGGGATTACGAATAGTATGACAATGGAACAACTATAATTGACGATATTGACGACGATGTTGACGAGAATCGGCTAATCAAGGCGATGATGAGTTGCGATGAAGACGTATAACCGCTGGTCGCGACCAAGGCTAATAATCGCTTTTTTTCGCTCCTCATAGGATTTATAATCCTCTAAATACATGCAAAATCAACCACCCACTTCATCGGATGGCTCTAATTTGATCATTTGATGTATTTTAAGTATTTAAATGCTCAAATGAAGTCAAATTGTAGATCTTGGGCTTGGATTCGCTCATCGAGTTTATTTATATAAACATTTCATATTTGAAAGCTATTTAGAGATTTAGATATCTCAAAGTTTCTGGATATTTTAAGAGCTTGATTCACCTAACTTGAGGCCATTTTAACATCAAGATTTGCTTTACTAGTAGTATTTTATGTCATCTTGCTCTATTTTTTGGATGACATTATCTCATAAAAATATGTCAAATACCAAAAATATTTCTCATTTGGGGTTAACTACATTTTTCATAATTATTCATAAGAGCACAAGATTATGAGCTCTCGAAAGGTGTGTATATGGGTGTGAGATTTTGAGTTCACTCATCTCAGTGAAAGGCCATCTCATGATCAAGACCCTAATCCCGAGAGCGAAAAATAAATGGTGAGCGCATCGCCACGATGTGAATATGAGCAAATATCCAAATCCGTTTGAGTAAGAGTCGTAGGTCACCTGTGTAAATAAGCTCCTGAATCACGGAGCCATGTTACTCATGTCCGGTGAATACCAGCCATTGATTCATGCAGAATTTTCATATGATTAGAATGAATTTCACTTTTATACCTACATTTGTCAAGATCTCGAGTCAATCTTACTCTTGAAGATATTCTTAAATGTGTAGTTAATGAACCCTCAAATTTCATTGAAGAATTTGCTATTTTCAAGATGACATATATTTTATAAGAGATAATATCATCCAAAATTGGGGCAACTAATCACTTAAATACTATTATTTTAAGCACAAATATTGATGTTAAAAGCAAGTAGATCAAGTTGAAATATATCAAGCTTGAAATATAAACTTTGGGATATCAAAAATTAAATTCTCAAATAGGTTGTCAAGAAATTCTAATTTAAAATGAATCCAACAAGAAGATCTGAATTATTCATTTGAAGATTCAAATACTTAAAATACATCAAATAATCAAAGGAATCATTTCAGTCATGAAGTGGAGTGGTTTTGATTTTGATGTATTTCGAGCACTCCTCCAATCTATAAATCTCATTCTTCATAGAGAGGTAAAGAGAGATGAAGAGCTCTAAAGTTTTAAGATCAAGAAAATCATCACCACTTTGAAAAGACGGAAATGATGATTGCCGACCATCAAGTGTCATACGCCGACTACCATTTTATCAATATCATCACATATGGCCAACATGTGAGTGATTATGTGAACATCATCAACATGTTCAAATATCTTTCAATTATAGAATTTGTTCCATTCTTCATTCTCGTAATCCCATCATCTGAAGATCCTGCATAAAAGAAATACAAAGTGGAAGATTTTTTCTGAGTTGCGATTTTTCTCTTTTCGAGATTTTCACATTAAAAAAGAGATTCGCTTTAAATACTCAGATGTGTTTGGACTCTAAAGAAGATGAACTTTACTTTAGACTTTAAGACGCATGAGGCGGTATAATCAAGACCATGTCGGAAGCTCGTAATCATATTCTTGATGTTGAAGTGAGGGACTTGGAGCACCAATGTTTAGAGGGCTTCATCCAAGGGTTCCTAAAAGGAATCCGCTTAGTGCATCGCAAGACTGAGGGTTGAGATCTATCTCCCGCCAAGTATCAAGACTCTTCACATATTCGTGAGAGTTGAGAGTGAGTCGGGAGCATCTCCAAGTGGTGAGGAGGACGCTGATATCACCAATCGAAAGATGTAGCATCACTTGATGATGCATTTTTTATATGTATTATTATGTGTATCAATCTTGATTCTCTTATATCATCATGTTAATGAATGAAATATATATATATATATATATATATATATTATTATGATATGCTCTTATTTTATTTTTACCAATCCGGTAATTTTGGAATATTATTCATGATGCTAACTCATGGATGAGGTTGAATTGAATCCACCGAGGATTTTTGACCAATTCGAGATTGTTTGTCAGAGTGTTACTATGACGTTAACTGTATGGAAGAGGTCACAGATGTCCACCAAAGACCTTTTGACCTATCCTGTATCACCAAAGTGTTACTTGACTTCTTACCGTATGGAAGAGGTCCGATCAAGTCCTTGGGATTGATTATACCCATTGAGATACAACGTGAGTTATATATTTCAAGTGGGAGGATTAAATGAAGAAGAAGCAAGCTTGTAAGAAAAAAACTATAAATTTATTACTCTGATAAGTTCGGTGATACAATTATAAGATGATTTTAACACGGATATGAGTTTCAAAAGGAAATGATGATAACAATAACAACAAGTCTTTATCCCACTAAGTGAGGTCAACTACATGAAGAGGAAATGACGAGACAAAATAAAAGTTGCAATTATGCAAGTAGGAATTACGATAATATTTTGAGATTCTCGTTCCAAGTTCGATAAAGTTTTTCTCCGATCCTTGAGCTTGAATGTTCTGGTTTACCAAGCTTATAACCATATGGGTCATCCCAAAGAGGTGAGAGTTTTTGAGGGCCTTTGCTCAAGCTTGAGACTTCAGGACCAAGTCATCGATGATATGGGATGAGATTTTACTCTTCTTGAAGTGACGAGCTACCCTTTGGTGATAGGAAGCAACCAAGTAGGGCCATGTCACGAGTTTTGAGAGTAGGTCCGTGTGAGTTTTTCTTCATTACCATCATGATTGAATAATTGAACTCTTGACTTGGAACCCCGATATCTACCGGTATAATATCTTCGTGTCAAACACAAGTTATATGGTGTCTCACCTCGGGTGATGTGGCGGTATAAGCCCAAAGAATATTAGAAAGCTCATCAACCCATTGCCCCTCCTTCCTTTGAGTATAGTCCGTTGGTAGCTTCAGTTCCCGTTAGTTTGAGGATGCTACGCTGTATGCAGTGAATGTGAAGATCTTTGCAAAAGGACTGTAAAGACTTTTCCAAGAAATTGGGTTCCATGTCGTGATGATCTTTGTGAAAGACCAATCGACATACTATATTTTCAAATAAATTATTTAGCATTTGCCTCCATTTTAGCGAGTGGTTCGCTTCCACCCATTTAGTGAAGTAGTCAACGGCTAAAATGATAAACTTGCCTCGATTCTATGGGGTCCCATGATATTAATTTCCACTTAAAAAAGGCCATTTGAAGGATGAGAGCTCAGATGCGATGTGAAAGAATGCAATTGACACTTGCAATTTTTTTGTGAACTAAGGCATCTTGTTTCATCAGAGGCCAATAGAACCTTGCCTTATAATTTTAAGGGCTAGCCCTTCCTCCTAGGTGTTCTCCACATATCATGAGTGAACCTCTTAATGCATCGGTGAAGGTGAGAGGCATTTGAGGTATGGTCCAGAGAAAGCTCGTTTGTATAGTTCACCCATAATAGTAAGTTTGAAGCTTGTCTGAGATGAGTTACAGAAGTTGGGTCTTCATGAAGGGTTCCTTCTTATAGAAAAGACAGGATGGGGTCCATCCACGAATGTTCCTTTATCTCATTAATTGCTTGAATTATCCATGACCCTTGGATACTAGGAAAATATATTTCTTCAACATGCCTTCTTAAATAGATCTCAAGTAGCGATGTAGCAAGCTTAAGAGCGTCACCAAGTATTCTTCTCAAGATGTGAATGATTTGATGTGTCTTGAAATAAGAAGAGACTTACCAAGTGGAGGTATCAGCCACCGAGGATTATGAGTATTAAAGTTTTCAACCGAGTGACAAGTTGAGTGTGGATCACTAAGTCTTGAGCAAAATCAATGGCAAGTCTCAACCCCGCTATGAGCCTCATATCAGCCATATTATTAGTTGAAATTTTGAAGTCCATACTCTAAGGTATTCTCAGGGAAATAAGTAAGATTCTCGCACCGACTAGATTTCTCAAGCTCCATCAACATGAGGGTCCATTGAGGAGACGAAAGGCATGTACAGATAGCTCCGAGTTCAAGGATTCCACTATAAAGTCTGAGTACTGAGACTTTATAGCAGTGATAGAAAATTTATATCAAACTCTCTCAATTCTACAAACCACTTGATTAACCTCCCAGATGCTTCTGGTTTCTGTAGGATGACCCTTAATGGTAAATGAGTGTAAACGTTGATAGTATGAGCTTGAAAGTATGGACGTAATTTTTGCGCTGAGAAAACTAAAGCCAGAGCAACCTTATCTGCAAGTGGATAGCGACTTTCTATATCAAAGAGAATCTTGCTGACATAGTAAATTGGTTGTTGTTTCACATTCTCTTCTCGCACTAAAATTGAGCTTATCACATGGGAAGAGACTGAGATATAAGTATAACATCTCTCCTTGAATAGGCTTGGATAGTAGGGTGGAGATGCTAAATACTCTTTAGTTGCTCAAAAGCTGACATTCATCACCCATTAAAATTATTATTTTTAGCTCCCTTTAATATTTTAAAGAATGACAAGTATTTATCCCTAACGGGTTAGAAGCGATAACGCATAATTCATCCATTCAAATGTTGAACTTCCTTGATATTCTTCGAGGAGTCATATCTTTGAGAGCTTTGATTTTCTGGGTTGCCTCTCTATCCCATGGTTACCATAAATCCAAGAAATTTTCGACGTAACCCCAAAAGCACACTGGTCGTTAAGTCGCATGTTATAACGTCAAGAAGGTTAAAGCATATTTCTAAGTCAAAATATCATGATTCTTCCAAGCTTTTCACTAACATGTCATCCACATATACCTCCATCAGGTATAATAGTCTTTAAAACCTTATTCATAAGTCGCTGATAGTAGCAAGATTTTTTAACCCAAACGATAACTTGGAAACAATATAAACCTTTATATGTTTGAAATGTTGTAGCTTCTTCATCCGGTCCATTTTATTTGGTTGTAAAACCAGAGTAAGCATCCAAAAAATTGAGCATTTGATGTGACGCAAAGATCAACCAATTGATCAATTCGAGGAAGAGAAAACTATCTTCTGCAAGCCTTGTAAGGTCGTAATCAATACACATTCTCCATGTTCCATTTATTTTCTTAACCATGACAATATTTGCTACCATGTAGGGTAATGTACCTCTATAATCCCTTCTAGAGTTGTTAACTTCTTGTTCAATAGCAGGAATCAGTGCAAAACTTTGCTTCTTTTGGATGATCGAATGTTGGATCAATCTTGAGGAGTGCATGATCAAGGGATCGACCCCGGCATATCCGGCCGACTCAATAAGATGTCTTGATTTCATGCTAAGTCTATGTATTTTTCCCTTGTTCTGAGATGATCCCACTTGCACGCTCATAGTGGTTGGTCATCCGATAATACAACGAGAGCAAGTCTTCTATGGGCTAAGCTGATACTTCTTCATCAAAATTAAAATCTTCGATTTGAAGGTCACGCGGCGTATTGGGCTATAACATGATCGATTATCTATGATTTCAAACCACCCCAACTCCAATGGGTTGAAACTTCATCTTAAGATGAGATATCAAGTCGCACCAAAATTGATTGGAGGGGACTTCCAAAGATAGTGTTATATGAATCGACTGACCACCATGAATTGGATTAAATGAGTCACTTGTCGAGAAATTCACCAAGGATAATAGAAGGGTGATTGTTCTACTCACCGGGAGATTATCAAACCCGCAAATGGTTGGAGTTCTTATACATTTAGGCATCCACAAAGAAAATAAGGAGTCCAAAAGAATGAAATAAATTTGATAAACTTTATATTAGATTAAGTCTTGATTTCATACCACTCATGCTCTAGTCTCTTAGGGAGTGAGTTTAAGGACTTAGTTTCTTCTCTAAATAAATAACATCCTAGCCATCTTGCAAAGCATAAGACTTGCCTACATAGATTTAAAGCATAGGAGAGTTATTCGCACTCCAGTGAAATAAGTCAAAAGGATTTATTCTCTTGTGAGGTAAACCATATACCCATTTTTGCCTTAGATTTATCGTGCTTTTGGCCTCGCCAAAGCTAAAGCTAAGAGGGTGGTTATTTTTTCTGAACATAAATCCTCACCTCGGCATATAATCTTATATGCAGAATTATAAATCCTAATATTCTAATAAAATGTCAACTCATACAATTAACTCTCTTCAATTTTAAAAATATAAAGCTCAACTATATGATAGATTGGAATGCTCCTATGCCTCTAATATCATGACCATTCCTACTCATCTGACTTCCAAAAAATAAGTCTATTCTTTTGATCTATCCCATTTGATTTTCCAACATAGCCAATCCTTTGATAGTCTTACCCTTGAAATCTTTGGAGACCCTAATTATTTACTTTAATCAAGAGTATTCTTAAATAATTCTCATTCTTTAGGATGTAATTAATAATGGGGGCTTGCCTCCATAGAGAGCTTAACGAACTCAGCATAAAATAAATTTTACTTTACCTTTTCATGTAAAGTAGGGGAAAGACCTCTGGTATATTCGAAGACCCATCATGCCTTAGGAGTCCTTATTAGGTAATTAAGTACATTATAGGATGGTGAATTCTATCTTTTAAGATAGTACATTATTCCTTAATATCGTACATGATCACTTCAATAAGTAGCTCCTAAGATCTGTGTGTTGTTCCACATCTCAAAAATAAACATCAGAATCTGTTAATCAACAAGTAGCTAATAATACAACTTATATACCACCAGTCACTCTAGTACCTCGAGCTCCTACAGTATATGCTACACATGAAGCGAAGAATGAAGTTAGTGAACTACCTCTTCAGTCAATAATTCAAAATATGGCTAGCACACCTGGAAAATAAACAGCTGTTCAGCTAGAAATAATAATCAATGAAGAGATAAAGACAGTTATAGCTTCAGAGTAAGTTGAAAAATTGGTGAGTTAGGGTTGCCCTTACCTAGTTGAATATGATCAAGTGTCATACCTGAAAGGTTACTCAATACCGAAATTTAATACTTTCAGTGGGCTTGGTAACCCAAAGAAATATCTAGCCCAATTTAAAGCAACTTGTGGTAACACAAGAGGAAATAAGCATAAGGAGCAATCTACTAAATGTAAGCAAAGAAATTCGAAGTAAAAATAAGATCAAGAAGAGAACTACAACTTAAAATATTATTAATAATTTAGAGGAGTATCACCAGCCGATAAGATAATCATTTAGGCTTGCATACTTTATGCCTAAACTTCGAATTATTGAAACGGATGAAGAAAATAATTGTGAATCTTATCCAGTAGAGACATGCTGAATCATCTATATGATATCGGTTGTTCTTCAGCATCAGTTATTTTGAAATGACAAGGGTAGTCAGACAGATTCGACCAACCCATCAAAATTCTTATCTGGAAAGCAAGAAGAACCTGAAGAGTTAACATCTAAATTTTATTTAATGACTCAATAAGAAGATGACAGTTTAGATGAAGATTTATGTTTTCTCGATGGAGAAGAATCGGACACATCGATATCATCACGAATGAAATGTATGAAGTTGAAAAATTAGTCCAGCCCTTTTGGTCAATCATATAGAATAAGAAGGGAATTTGAAGAAACTACCTCTTCAGAAGAATCTGAGCAAGATAAGGTGATTCAAGTTTAATTGAGAAGTAGTAAAGTCTTACCACCTTCATCAAACAAAGGAAATGCAAATAAAAGTAAAGGAAAATAAATTGAAGTCAACAAAGATATCATTCTCAAAAATCTTAGGATAAAACCTAAATGAAGCGAAAAGATAGATTATAATATTCTATCACATCTGAAAAAGATCCCTGCACAACTCAGCATGTAATGGGCTCTCTTGATGTCAAAATACCTCCGAGAAACTTTGATGCAGGCTCTCAAAGATCCAGAAAGTTATGAAGCTTACTTTGCAAAAAAATACATGACTGAATCATTACAAATTCAAGATCTCCTAGTAATCACATTTTTTGAAGAAGATCTTATGTTGGGAATAGCGGGTCACAACTATCCTCTATATGTTACTGCAGAGAGTGATGGCATTTCGATCAACTGAATATTGATTGATTCAAGTTATTCTATCAATCTTATGAGCCAAAAAATATTAAGAGGATTATCACTTGATATCCAACATCTTAAGAGAGATAAGTTAATGGTTCATAGTTTCAATGAAGAAGGGCAGAAAACCTTGAGTTCTTTTATTCTCTTGCACAAGTTTCAGAATTTATATACAGAAGCCAAGTTTCATGTAATCGATGTTGATATATCATTTAGAGCTCTTTTGGGTCGACCATGGCTGCATGAGTATGCATGGTCCCATCAACTATGCATCCGTGTATGAAGTACCTAAAAGAGGGGGAAGAGTTTAGAATTCTTGGCAATCTACAACCATTCTCCGTCCATGAAAAAAAAAATTTATGAATATGCAAAATATTTTATCCCTAAAGAGCATAAGTTAACAGAGCCTCTTGAGCGGTAGCATCCACTTCAGGAACTAAAAAGCAACTTTACAAAGTGAAAGAGCAGAAGCAAAGAGGAAGAAAGAAGGCAATGTCGACTCTCATTAAAGCACTTAACTCTACATCTAAATCAAGAAGATTAGTTCCTCACTTGGGAAGTGACACACAAGAAGAAGAAAATATTCTTGTCAAACCTAAAGGAAACTTATAAACTTTCAAGAAAGGCAAAGTATGAAATAAGTGATTCTGATTCAGACTATGACTTTGAATCTACTTATGGAAATAGAGTTCAGATGGTCGCATCAAGAAGGATAGCTCACTTGGCATAGTTAAATGACTCACTCAAAATTATACCCATCCTTTAGCAGTGCTTCAAAGAAATCACTCCACTGGATGTCCATAATATTGAAGAATTGATAACATTCTATGTGCCACCGTTGAGTGAGAGTGGTGAAACAGGAACTCTATTTCACAAATCAGAAGAGTCTCAGCCTCACAATTTTCGTCAGCCTACTCAACATGAATATTCTGATGAGATAGTGCCAACAAGGATACCAATATACTATCCACAAAAATTATGAAGAATGATGCATAAGCTTGGGATTCATATTGAAACTACTAAACATAGAACTCAAATCTTTAACAAGATGTGGGCCAAAGAAGTCCTCAAGCATCACGAAGAAGTGATAAGTTTATCACTAAAGATCTTGGGTTCATCCACAAATCTCATCAAAATAAAGTTTGTTATAATGTAATAGAAGCTGAGATCAAAACTAATAGTGACAAAGAAGAGGATCTCCATGATTTTCTTCTTACAAATGATGAAGAAGTAGAAATCAAGCTTGCTGAAGAACTCAAGATGTTGAACAAGCTATTATGGATGAACTCAAAGAAATCAACTAGAGCTGATGATCCTCATCCAACTTTCATCGTGCCCTTCTACGATGAGAAAGTTGAAGAGCTAAAATGCTTACTTTGAATTGATTACTTTTTAGACATATTCTAAATACTAGGCTTATCCTAATATAGTAGTTCATAAATTGCTATTAAACCAAATGATGTTAAGCAAGCTCCTAGGTGAATGAGATTAGAGATTGAAGAACATGTAATTATAGAAATTAAAAAGCTGATCGAAGTAGGCTTTATCCGAAAGGAGAAGTATGCAAATTGGATAGCCAACATTATCTCGGTGAGGAAGAAGAACGGTCTAATCCGTCTCTGCATTGACTTCCATAACCTAAATAAGGTGTGCCCAAAAGATGACTTTTTGCTTCCGATATCATAAGTAATAGTGGACAATACTTCCAGCTACGACATGTTCTAATTCATGGACAGATCATCAGGATATAATCAAATCAAGATGGCTCCTGAAGATGAGAAGCACACATCATTTAGGATGCCAATTGGTATATACTACTACATAGTCATGCCTTTTGCTTTGAAAAATAGGAGTTACTATAGAGATCATGACGCATATTTTTGATGAGTTAATTCACCAAAATGTGAAATGTTATATTGGCGATTTGGTGGTGAAGAGCTTATATCATGAAAATCATTTTGAAGACTTGAGAATTGTATTGGAGATAATCAAAATATGATCTCAATATGAATCCTCTAAAATGTGCATTCGAGGTATCCTCTAAAATTCCTTGGGTATATTGTATGCAGAGGAATTGAAATTGACTAAAATCAAGGCAATTGTGGAGATGCCTCCAAAGTTTCGTCATTCATTCTTTATAAGGACAATTCATCCATCAATTTATATCAAACCTATCGGGACCTTTGTTATCATAAATGAAGAAGGATGCTCATTCAAATGGGACAAGGAGTGCCAAGAAGCTTTCATAGCATTAAAAGCTACATGTTAAATCCACCAATTCTTATGCGCTTCCCAGAATCCCTCATTCTATACATAGTTGCATTAGAAGAGTCCTTGGAGCATTATTGGCACAACACAATGAAGAAAGCAAAGAGAATGCTCTTTATTATATATCGATTAATAGAGCGAAATGAGATAATCTCTGATAGAGAAGTATTGTTTGACATTGATCTTTGTAGTCCAAAAGCCCCATCACTATATATTGTCTCACAAGATTACCCTCATCTCAAGGATCGATCCACTGAAGTACTTGACGATAAGACCAGCATTGACATACCACTTGACAAGATGAAAAATATTTCCTCTACAATTTAATATCACATACGTTCCGCAGAAAGCAGTTAAGGGATAAGTTTTAGCAGATTTTTTAGCTCCACATCCCATCCCTGCAGACTCTTCCCTTAACGTTGATTTGCCTGATGAGCAAATTATGCTCATTCATAAAAGAGAAAAATCACATATTTAAAAAATGTACTTTGATGGAGCCTCATCAATCAAACAAGTCAAACCTCTAAATTTTCCAAGGGCAAGAGCAAGAATCGACATCATCTTCATAACACCCGATGGAGGAATAATGAGACGATCATATGGGTTGACTGAGCCAAGAACTAATAATGAAGCTGAGTATGAAGCATTAGTGACAGGTCTTGAAGAAGCTATTTTGATAAGCATTCAAAACTTGCATATTTTTAAGGATTCTTATTATAAATCAAGTACTTGGCATCTATAAAATCAACAAGCTTGAGTTAGCTTTCTATCACAAGCGAGTTCTTGAGCTTATGAAGCAAATACCAAATATCACACTAACTCGAGTCTCTCAATCTGAGAATAGTAAAGTAGATTGCTTAGCAATAGCTAAAAGAAATGGACAAGTATGAATTGATTATGTCATGATTATATTTACTCGACGAGTTCTAGAGCCAACAAAGTATCAATCCCCGCAGGTAGATGGGTTACTAAATTCAACACAGCAGTATGTGACTTGGGTTGCTCCTCATACTCCCAAAATCAATAAAGTTATACCAGAATAGCTAAGAATGACATTGCTTAGAAAAGCGGATGAATCCTTTATTGTAGAAGAGCCACATGATTGGACCCTTCATACTTTAAAGAAGACAAATTACTAAATAATAAATCACTAGCAGTTCAAATTGAGAAGAGAATGTTGCGCTATGCTTTCATCAACAACACTCTATATCGTAGATCTTTTGAACAAATGTCGCTACGATGCCTAAATGCAGATAAAGCTAGCAAAGTGATAGTTGAAGTTCATGAAAGACTTTGTGGTGCACATCAGTCAGGTCTTAAGATGGCAGTAAAGATCAAAAGGATAGATTATTATTGGCCATCTATGGTGAGAGACTGTATTAATCATGCTAAGAGGTGTCATGAATTTCAAGTACATGGGAATATAATCCACCAACCTCCAAATCCACTACAACCAACAATAGCATCTTGGCCTTTTGAATGTTGGGGTATATATGTAATTGAACCAATTGATCTATCGTCGTCAGCTAGACACCGCTTCATCCTAGCAGTGACTGATTATTTCTTTAAGTGGGCTAAAGCTACCCCATTTAAGGAAGTCACTATTGATCGAGTGATTAACTTCTTCACACATAATGTGGTCTATAGATTTGGAGTGCCGCACCGAATAATTTATAATAATGGCACAGCTTTCAAAATTATAAATATTTATAGATTCGTCGATCGACATAAAATCGATTGGTGATACTCTTCAATATACAATCCAAGAGCAAATGGTTTTGGAGGCCTTCAACAAGACATTAGTCAAGCTCAAGAAGATCCTTACTAAAAAAATAAGAATGACATACTAAACTAATAGAGGCACTATGGGAGTATTGAACTACCTACAAGATGGCGACTAAAGGCACTCCTTATTCATTGGTATTTGAAATAAAAGAAGTTCTCCCGCTCAAAGTTGAGTTACCTTCACTTCGAGTAGCCATCCAATACAATCTAACTGAAGATCAAAATGCTCATCTGAGAATGGAGAAACTCGACACGCTTGATGAATTTAGATTATAAGCTCATCAAAATCTGGAAGTTTATCGAGCAAAGATGTCCAGGGCTTTTGACCATATGGTGTGATCTCGAACATTCCAAATAGGGGAATTGGTTCTAGTGCTGGGAAGACCAATTTTTCTTAATCAAAAATTGGTGAAAAATTTGAGCCAAATTTGGAAGGCCCTTTTGTCATTGAGAAAGTATATCAAGGAGAGGCATACCAACTCATTGACTTAAAGGGTGAAAGACCAATGTCGTTAATTAATTATCATTACTTGAAAAAGTATTACACATTATGAATACATTCTCAAGGTACAATAGAAATCCCCGCAATAGGGGATATTTTTTTATCTATTTATGACATGTGCTTCATGTCAAGATCCCTAAATAAATATACTCACTCAAGATGAAAAAAACTTTTGTGAAAATTCCTATTACACAGGGGGCATTTTAGATTTCTATATATAAATGAAATCAATGTTACATGTTAAAACCCTCATAAGATCACATCAATTTAAATATTGATGTATTTGGGTAATTTCATCTTGAAAGTTCTTCTAAATATGGTTTAGAATTCCCCCTACAAGATAGGGGGAATTTTTAGTTTATGCCAAGTTTATTTGAGTTTACATCGTGCTATAAGACAAGATCCTTGAATATATTCTGATTCAGGTTGACATCACGCTTTATGCTAAAATCCCTAAATATACTCATAATTATTATTGTTAAGTTGTAAGTTCTTATAGGAATAAAAAGAATCTATTGTTATGCAAGAAAATATAGCCCTAAATGTCAAAAATTTCTCTCTAATATTCATCAAATGTCAGAGATCAAGTTAAAAGAACTCCCAATTTTGGAAGCTTCAATCAATTGAGTTAAAACTACATCTTGAAGTCTAGGACATGGTTGGATTTTAAAGGTCGAACTCAATAAGCCTACAAATGGCCGAGTTGTTGGCACTCTCCTCACTCAACAAGCCGTAAGAAAAGACCGCAGTGAAAGAGTATATGTTCGTTAGTCTGATGATAAAACCACCAACCTATCATAGCCTAAGTCAAAAACTCGAGTGGGTTCTAAAGGTCGAACTCAACAAGCCCAAATGTGACCGAGTTATTGATGCTCTCCTCACTCAACAAGCCATAAAAAAAGGTTGTAGTGAAAGAGCCCCTTTCGTCAGTCCAATAATGATAGATGTTTAATCTCAAACCAGATTCAGCATAGTGATTACAAGCAAGAATCTAAGAGATCTTTTTACTTGATTGATAGACCAAGACAATCTGAGAAACTCTCAATTTAGAGCTGCCTCAAGTCAATCTTTATATTGCCTATAGGGTGATATTTTAATTTATTTTTAAATGATCTGATCAAGCACAAAGCATAGATCAAGGTCAATCCTCATCAAGTCAAGTAGCACAAGATTGAGGAAACACTTTCATAGTTCATACAAAGATGGTGGTAAAGATATTTTATAACACACATTACTAGGTTGATAACTCAACATTATAGACCTAATATAAGCTGGAAGGCTAGGCCATCTGTATGTAGCCTTCAACGAGTCTGTCAAAATAACAAGCATGGGACTTAAAGTGTACATACACTTCGACAAGTCAATGTGGACAAATCAGGTCAATCCTTCATCAAGTCCATCAAAATTAAAGCTATGATAGAAGGAATTCCAAATCTCAAAATAAGAAGACCAATTCCTCCATCAAATCCAATCAAGCATGAAGCTAGGGTTGTAGGAAACTCAAATCTGCAATGACATAAAAGAAAGAGATCTTTAGCAAAGCCATTGAAGTAGAGAGTAGACGGTGTAAGAACTCTTATCTATCCGACAAGTCAATTCTAATAAATCGATCAATCTTGTCATTTATCATGTCCTAAATAAGACATCATACTAATGATAAATCCTATCAAAGCTCCGTAAGCTATTACAATCAAAGTTGAAATGATCCAAGTTCTATGGCTAGCCCAAAGGGTCAACCAGTTTTCAACAAATGTGACTCACTCTATGCACGAATCACATTTGTTGGGGGGCATTTGTTGACCTTCACATATGCTACACAAGCTGAATCGAGCCTATAAGGTGAATTTGATCAACTTGAATGCTTTTCACAAATCTTAGCTATGATGCACCAAATATCACGAAATTAGTCCAAATGACCTTCGATCAATGAACAGACTTTGTCATTGCGTTCAGAAGATCAAAATTGGTCAAAAATATAAATATTGCATAATCTAAAGATCAGCGATCGAACTATCAATGTGCCGATGCGCATATCTGAATCGAGAAGCTACGACGATATCCAAATGACCTCCGTTCATGAAATTGATTATGTCTTAGTTTCAAAACATCAAAATCTATCAAGTAAGACTATTCGCACTCAATTCGCATAAAATGCACAAAATCAAGTAGTCGAATGATAAGCACATTTTGAGATGAAATTAAAATTTGGCGTCTTGAACCAACGACCTCGATTGTGAAAGCACTCATTTTGTTCGAGAACATCAGAATAAACTTGAATCAACATGTATACCAATCTTATATTGAGGTCGGCATAAAGTTCATATTAAAGTTATTAAGCAATAAAAAATATATTAAAAAAGCTTAAATCTAACCTAAATCCATAAAAAAATTGGTCTGCCCTATTCTTCTTCGCACAGCAAACTCAAGCCTGCCTCCTTCGATCGCATGAGCTCGCCTCCTCTTCGATTGCACAGAAACTCCTTCCTCTCGTAACCACCCCCACTCTTCCGTTCGAATGCATGAACCGCACCCTTCAACCGTTCCCAAGCACCATGAAAAGGCTCACGGTTTGCTTCCATTTTTTCTCTCTCTCTCTCTCTCATTTTTCACTTCCCTTATCCAAATCGCAAGCAAAAGCTTTCTTCCTCTCCTCTCCAACCACAAGCAAGAGTAAGGCCTTCTACTCTTCTTCTTCTTCTTCTCTCTTCTTCCTTCCACTTCTTCTCTTCTTTAAAATCGATCACTTCTTCTTCTTTCCCTTTTTCTTCCCATTTCTTCAAAATCAAAAATTCCCCTTCCATTCCCCTCATTTCTTCCAATCTAAAATTTTCCTCTTCCCTTCTCTTCACGAAACCGAAAATTTCCTTTGCCGAAATCTGAAAATTCCCTTTGCCACAGCTAGAGAGAAACTCTGTCATTTGGCGGGCTCTTCTCTCGATTTCTAGCATCTCCCTCTCCATCTCATTCCGACCTTTTCTTTTGCCACAGTCAGAGAGGAACACTATCATTAAGCGGGTTCTTCTCTTGGTTTTCGGCATCTCCATCTCCGTCTCCTTGCGATCATTGCAACGCATAGAAAAATAAGTTTGAACATGTGTTATGTGATTGTGTATATGTATATGCTTGTCTCTTTGCAGATTCAAAGGCCTCATCACACTCATTAGGGCACGATGGGATGAAAAATTGGTTGCGGTGTTGCAAGACATCGCTCGTTACGCTCATTAGGGTGTACCGAGTAAGCTAACATCTATTAGATGTCACTCCCTCTAGTCAAAATGCTGCCGAAATTTCATCAAATCTTAACTTAGAAAAATGGGAATAAAAGAATCAGAAGAATGCTAAACAAAAATACTTAAAGCTAAATTCAAATTAAAAAGTATCAAACAAGATGAAAAAGAGGGGAGGAAAAGAACATACAATGAATACAAAAGTAAAACATTAAATCAAAGAGCAAAGAGGTGAAAAGTACTTACAATATTTATCTAAGCGGAGTTGAAAGCCCACTAAAAGAAAATTAAACATTCTCTTTCAAACACCCCAACTCCTCAAACAAATGGAATGTAAGACCCCCCCCTCTTGGCCTTATTTATAGAAATTAGAGGGGGTAATAAAGGACCCACTCTCACAAAAAGAAATTAAGTAAATGAGTCCATGTTCTCACAAATTTCTCAAACAAAAAAGGGAGGGAGAACTAAACAAATCTTAACTGAGATAAGGGGAGTTAAATGTTAAATTCATAAAGAAAATTATAACAAAACTCTAAGTTCAGTTGTTCTTTAAATATGAAACCTAATGTGGAGTTAGGGATATTAGAGTTGATGCTTATTTATGTGAATAGAGCCTTCTATTGAATACTCAAAGTACTAAATTCACAAGCAAGTGATCATAAGACAAATTAAACAATTGAAAATTAGATGACGTCAAAAGAAATAAGAATACTGATTGAACATCAAATCAAAACATAAGAGAACCTCTTGGAATTAAGATACACTCTTCAAACATATTCAAATAAATTGAAAAAAAATTAAAGAATTCATCAGAGACTTTTCATGAGATCGTATGATTGTTTATAAGCATAAGCAACGAATCCTTGGAAAATGATCAAGAAAAAATTAAGTATAGTTGGCAATGAATTTGAGAATCATCATAAGTGAGGGTCTACTGAAAATTCAAAGACTAATCAACTTGGAATCAATTAAATATTAATTTAAATAATCTAATAAGATGTTAAACCAATTTACAACACACCACGATTTGTACTTTGTACAAGCGGCGAGAAAGGCATTAATTAAGGTATTCTTAAATGCACCGCATGAACTATAATGAATGCTTAAATTTAAGTGTATAGATCTTTGCATGGTTGTCGATTTAGTCTTTGATGGGTCGGATTAACAAAACCTAAAAATCTGTTATAAGAACTTCAACTTAGTAAAATATCTGAAAAGCTAATTCTATCATGTGGCAGAGGATATGATCTTTGGTTAGGAGCTAAATAGAGTCGATAGGATCTAAAGTTCTCAACTATATTCGATAAGTATCAATCTAAAAAAACTGCTTAAATGAAATTCAATCATGAAAAGCTTAAAGCAAAACTCAATCTATTCGTCTTCCGCAACTATTTGTTCAAGGTGACAAATTAATAAAACTCTAGCTCACAAAGGAGTCAATGTCAAATCAAGTATTCTACTATGTTCACTCTCAATCAATCTCATGGTAGGGCGTGCGTGTCCTCCGTGCTTGGCAAGTTCCACAGATGATGCGATTTACAACAAGAGTCCTCGATCGGTTTAAAACTCATATATTACGATCACGTGGCAGTATGTTTCAATGGTCTCGCTTTGAGTTGTGAATCATAGATACACTTGATAAACAAAACCCTCTGTAGTTTGGGCGTACTGATTACTGCCCCGACAAATGTAGTCTACAAAAGATTTCTGCACTCACATAACCCATGTGTTGGAAAGAAGATCCTTCTACGTACGGGTTGACTACTCCACGACTAAGTAGACTATGGACCACTATGTACCTGATGTGATGGCGTAACCATGGGGATCTAGATCGTGCACATCATCATTCCCCCAACCATTCGCTTTAAGGTAAAATGATGAATTTCATATACTGCTACTATACACTACACATTAAGCAAGCAAATAATCGAAAGTTCTCAATCAACATTAAGAGGGGTAATTAACTATAGGGGCTTGCGCCTATATGAAACCTGGATCCAGATCTAAAGTCCTCACAAATGAGGAGAAAATCTCAGAGTAGTGTCTTGTCTACTATTCCATCTGCCTTTTAAAAATCACACCGACACATTCAACCATACCTTCTTCAATTCAATATTGTCGAGAAGTTGGTGACGAATTTTCGGAGCCTCCAAATTATCATGGCATGATCACCTTTTTTTATTATAGATTTGATTAGAAGTCCTTCAATTAATTATAGAAGTTAACAATTTATATTTTGAGTGTTGATCAAGACACACAATGTAAGTTTAAGATAATTGTAATATATTAACTTTCGTGATCTCATTTATTTCCCTTAATATTTGATATCTAAATTTACAATTTTAGAAAATATCATTGGTCTTAAAAATTTCACTTCTTGAAAATTAAACTTCAAAAGAAAATTATGTCATCCGCTTGCTGTTCAAAAGACAAACAGAAAACCAACAACATGTGCCTCTCTCCTCTTTGACCTTTTAAATAATTTGAAAAATGGCATTGTATCGTCTAACTCGATGATCTCCTGTAGTAAAATGATTTACTTCTTCATCGAAGGCACATCTATTGACCAAGGGTTTGCTTGCATCCTGATGCTGGTGGCCATAGTTCTAACTTACTTCCTCCACGCTTTGGATTCCTCCTCCACAGACAAACTCTTCTGAGTCTTACTTGATGAGGCAGAAAGGGTTCGAAACTTGAAATGCTTCTGTAAAGATATTTTGATTTGTTACTGTTGCAGATTTGGATGTTTGGTTTTGCTTGTTTTATCTTCTGTAAAATGCTGCTGAAATTTCTTTGAGCTGTGTTTCAGATGTTTGTCGTCTACTCATTATATATCGAGCATTTAGCTATACATTTGTGAGAGCCTACTTGTTTTCGAGGTCGAATGGCATCCAAAGCAGTGCTCTTCTAACTCATAAAAGCAGTATATTTCCAACGTATATCTTTTGTGGCATAATATAAAGGGTTAAAATTTTTCAAATCCTCTTTTGCAAAATTTTATAACCTCAGTTAATGAAGTGTAATTATTTGTATATGTGTATCCATTTGTTGTATCAGGTATATAATAAGTGATAAAAAAAATGAATGTAAATGAGGGGGGTAGTTTGGTGCAAAAGAAAACAATTTTGAAAGTAATGCTGCAATGACGGTTCTTCTTAATCGCTATCTTTTGCTTAACGTGCATTGGGTGGATTATGCCACAAAAGATATTCGTTAGAAATATACTGCTTTGGATGCCATTCGACCTTGATAACAAGTATGCTCTCACAAACGTATAGCTATATGCTTGTTTTATATTGAGTAGACTACAAACATCTGAAACACAGCTAAAAAAAAAAAAATCAGCATTTTACAGAAGAAAAAACAAGAAAACCAAACGTCCAAATCTGCAACAACAAAAAATCAAAATTTCTTTACAGAAGCATTTCAGGTTTTGAACCCTCTCTGCCTCATCAAGGAAGACTCAGAAGAGTTTGTTTGGGGAGGAGGCATCCGAAGGTTGGAGGAAGTAAGTTAGAACTAAGGTCAATAGACGTGCCTTCAAAGAAGAAGTAAATCATTTTACTCCAGGAGATTCAAGCTTTAAGCAGAAATTTCCTCAATAAATATGAGCGATTATACTGATAATAACAACTTCCATGTATCAGAAATGGAATATATTCCATCAAAAATATGTCAACTGCGTATATATATATATCAACTAAATTATTTCAAGGCCTGTTTGCTCAGAGATGATCTAATTCTTTATTCTCACGGAACACTATTTTTTTGAGAAAGAATTTGTCCTGAACTAAGAAGAAGGCATAATCATAAAATGTTTGGATACCCTGAGACATCACTAATGCCATCAATAATAACAAGAGCAATATATTTCTGCGTCATTGAATTAGACGATAGCATGGCATGTTTCAGATGATCAAAAAGGTCAAAGTGGAGAGAGGCACAAGTCGTTGGTTTTTCTTTTTGTCTTTTGAACAGCAAGCGGATGGGCATGGGCTTTTGCTTTCTTCCTACTACAAAAGCTTGGAGGCCATGGCAATACTTTCGGTTGAAGAAAGCAAAAAAAAAAAAAAAAAAATTATAATAGAATATAAATTATTTTAGGATATGCTTCAAAATAATTGAATTCGTTTTGAGATTAATAATATATATGAAAATTTTAAGCTGCACTAAACTTAAATAAATTCAATAATTTTGAAGCTTATTCTGATATAATTTAATCGGAATATTCCGATATAATTTTTATTAAAATCTATTTTAGAGTTCTCCACATGATAGAAGGTAGGCGTCTATTTTTATCTGTATTTTAATTCAAAATAAAATATATTTAATATTTATATATGTTATTAAAAACTCTCACAAGATTTATTTTATTTAGTATTGATGACGGTTTTAAAAATACTAAAAAATATTTTAAATGAATATATTTTTAAAAATAATTAAAAATAAAGTAAAAAATACAAAATAAAATTGATCAAAAATAGGCTATTAGTATATTTTTCAAAAAAAAAATTTATTTTTTATTTTAAAAAATAAATCACATTATTTTTAACAACACTCTAACAACTTTTAAAAAAAAAAACTATCATCATCAAATATACATTATTTTGAGTCAAAATATAAGTAAAATAAAAAATAAAAATGATCATGGAGGCCTCGAATAACTACTAAAATCCTGTTTAAAATAGCTTGTATGAAATAAATTATTATGAAAAAAGTTGTTGTCTAAAAAGATATGATGTGTATTATAATTTTTTATTTTTAAAAAATAAAATCTTACTTTTATGACAAATATGACACTCTATCAAATTAGATAAAAATATAATTTTTTTAATATAAATTCTTCAAAATACTATCATAATATGATTTTTTTAATCAAAATTACACTAGAAACTCCCAAAGATTCGATTCCTTATCGAGTGACTGAAAAAAATAAGTGAGACAAAAGTGTGGGAGTTCACAGGCCTCCTGGGATTATTCATACTAGAAACAACACGCCACAAAATGAGTGGAGCCCAAAATAAACACCCGTCAATAAGAAAAAGAAGAAAAAAAATAGTTGCCTAAAGCAACTCACTTATTAAGCTACTTCTTTTTCTTTATACTTTATTATGTGGCCTACCTATAACATTAATGCATCCTAAATTTCAAAAAGCCTCAATTAGTGGTCAAATTAATATGATTTGATAGGTGATTTATAGACTAATGAATGAACAATATTTAAAGTTCAACATGTAAAGATATATAACTAACTATGTTGCTATCAGTCTTTTATTAGTCTAAATCCTTACAATAAATCAAGCTTAAATTAATATTACCATTGATAAATTCTATATCAGGAAATTCATTAATTAAAGAAATCTTTAAAGAAGTTAAAAAAATTGATTAAATACAAACGACATAAAGTCATTTCCAAAGCCCAAACATTTCAAAAGCTTTTAAAACAAATGTTAAGCCTTAAATCATTCAACTCTATTTTTAAGCAAGATCCCTATAAATCCGATCCCCTTAGGTTGTGTTTTAGTGAAGTAAAGTAAAGTGAATTCAATACATTTTAATTTTTTGTGTATTTGGCATGATGCAAAATAAAATTTCAAAGTGAAGTGAAGTATTTCTAATACATTGAAATGATTATTTTTGGTATATTTGAAATTCACTTGATTTGGGCCCAAATACATGAAAAGTTATCGCTACCGACACCACCACCTCTCCTCCGGCCACCTCCCCACCACTGCCGGCCATTGTAGCCCACAACCCCAAAATGCTTTATATTATACTTATTCTACCAAACAGAAAAGAAAAAAAAAACACTCATGTATTTGTAGAGTTCTCAATCAAACCCTAAACTTAAATTAATCCAAATACTAATGCATTCGCGGTAGAATTCCCAACCATATTCTCTTGCTAGTTTCTTAAATCATGTTAATGGTGGATTTGGTGGTGGATTCCAAGATTTATTATATATCATTGTGAGATTTTCTAAATCCTTGAAGGGTGCTTGACTAGATTTATGGGATTTAGCCACCTAAATTAGGAATAAATCTATTGCCAAACACCTCCTTAGAGTATTGATTTATTTGCCAACAATAAGGTGACCTTTGTGTAAACAATATATTATAAATACCCAATTCCTACCAACCTATAATAAAATGAGGCTGTAAGTCAACCCTAAAAAGTTTATTTCAAGTAATTTTTTGTCCACTTTTATAACAACTCAATGCCCTGACCTAATTGACTCAAATTGAGAATGTTACTCACAATGGCCATGCAAGATTAACCCAATGTAACACTTATGCTTAGAAATTCTTTCAGAAGAATTCAATAGTGTTAATCTTATATGGTGTCAAAGATAGAGATGTTAAAAATTCATTAAAAAAATTTGTTACACATAGCTAATGAGTCAACTTAGGATATGTTTTTTGCTTTATTTTTCAGACCAAAAAAAGCAAAGCTTGGCTACTAACTTTTGGATGTTTTTGAAAAGTTGTGATAAAAAAGCTTTTTGAGAACCGTATGGGAGTATAATGAGTCGAAGCTACTTTTGAATTTTTCAAAAAAAAATATTTGTAACACACAAAATAATTTTTTTAAAAAAATTGATTTCTCCGCAACAACTTTACAACCATATTTTCAAAAAAAAACAGTTATCCCAAACAGATCCTTAATTTTTGAAGAGTCAAGTCACACTAAAATGAAATATATAATATATTTTTTGGCACAATAAAATTTTATCTAAAATATACTTCTTAATTCAAATTTCAATAATCAAGTACAATAAAATGTGAAAGCAATAAAAATAATTCTACACTATGAAAGTAATCATTAACATGATATGTTGAAGATATAAGTAAAATTAATGACTAATTTTAAATGATTTAAACATTATATATATATATATATATATATATATATATATATATATATATATATATATATATATATATATATATATATATATATAAAAGTAATTGAGCATCATATAAATGGTCACACTCACTAAGCCCATAGGATTGTTTTTGTAAACACTAAGTACATATGTTATGATAAAATAGATTATATTGATACAAATGAATCTTTGTCAAGCATATAAATATATCACTAATAAGCACAATGGAGATAAGTGCATTAACTTAAGAATAGAAATAATTTTCTTTCTATTTTTATCAATATATAACTTTCAATTAAAATAATGATAAGGTACATATATAGCTTTAAACTATCGAACAAGATTGACATAATAGATATTTCTATCTTTCAGCCTACCCGAAGGCCCGCAAAGAAGTTTGGAGAAGCCTCTAAAGTTTGTGAAGTAATTACAAAATAAGTAAAGCACTATAAGGTATTTATACTCGGCAAACACAAGATTTTTATGATTTTTTATTATATTCGTAAGACTAGGCATTCAATTATTTATTTATGTCGCATGCTAGAAAACTAATTATGATAGAGTGAAAATTTATGCCTTAGTCTTGTTGTAAAATCTAGCATACACACAGGTATTTAAAGAGTGAACAAGAAAACTCAGGAATTTTAAAAAAACCCTCGAAAAGAGGAAAAACCACTGCAGCCCAAAAAAGCTTTCACTATATATTTATTTTGAGTACAAGTTTTCCGATAACGGATTACATAATGTATAAGGTAGATGAATCTCAAAATCAACAAACCATATATACATTCGGTTATAACGCTAATGGTAGCAAATGATGGTGAGCAGTGGAAATAGCGATGAAGGTCATATGATGGACCGAAAGATCAAGAGTGATGATCAAGATGGTGGGATGATCCAAGTGACGATGTTTTGGAGGATCTTCAAGTTTTAGAGCTCTCTCTCTTGTTTGGTCTCCTCATATGAAAAATGAGAAGTATTTATAGGTGGAGGAGCATCTCTATAAATACATGCAAAATCGAATCACTCCTCTCCATCTGGACGCTCATGATGATTCACTTGATCATATGATGTATTTTGTGTATCTCAAAAGAAGTCGAATATGAGATCTTGGGCTCGTTAGATCAGCTCATAGAGTGCTGATTATAAACACTCCATGTTTGAGAGTTATTTAGAATTTTAGCGACATCCCGAGTTTCCAACGATATTTAAGTGTTTGATCTCGACCAGTTTCAACTTCGGATCAGCTTGCTTTTAGCATCATGATTCGTGCTTCGACTAGTAGTATTTTAAGTGTCATATCAATTTATAAGGTATTTATACTTGGCAAACACAAGATGTAGATGATTGGCGCATGTGTCGTGAACGATGATCCTTAAATGATCAATCAGAAGAGTAGGACTGTGGGTTCCATTGGTTGGAATCTTCGCTCCCAAAGCTACGTGTTTAAAGCGACGCTGGTTTCATTAAGGCTCAACATTCAAAAAAAAAAATGATCAATCAGAATAATTCACCACGTCACTTTCCTCATGGGGCGATCTCACAAGCTCCTATATGGGAGGTGGGACAACAACACAAGATGCAGGCCCAGCATGGGCTTGATTTGGGAGCGATGGGCTAAAAACGAATCGAGTTGAGTGGAGCATGTGATAGTTCAAGATCAAACTAGTTTAATAATTTCAAGCTAAAGCTTGACTAAAGCTTGATTAGAATTTTTAAGATAATGTTTGAAGTTGAGCTCATTTAAAAAAAAAATTATTGCTCGGCTCTAGTTTGTTCACAAGCTCAGCTTAGTGTGAGATTATCAAGCCTGTTTACAAGCATCTTGTATAATGAAATAAACAAGTTTAATCGAGTCTTAATTAAGCATATTTATAAATAATTTATTGAAAAATATACACCGGTTGTATCAATTAAAGTTTATTAAATCTAAAAAATTAAAATTTTAAATATCATCAACAAGCATAATTGAGCTTTAATTGAGATCCTTAATAAATTTATTCATTAGTTTTAAATAAAAATTTTCATAAATATAATTGAATATAATAATAAACTGTTTAAATTTGCTCATTTAGTGATCAAATATCTATAAAAACGTTCAAATTAATTTGAATAATTAATCAAATTATTATGAATTAATTTTAATTGAGTTGAACCTTGAATAGCCTATCGAACTCTCCTGACGTCAGCGTCAATTGAAAGGGCCATCGTACCGGAAAGGGTACTGGACCGACCGGCTACGGCAGCGAAAAGAGAGGATAGGGGCCGAGGTCTCCGGTAAAATTCACCTGAAGTTCAGATCACTTTCCTATAATACCCCTGATTTGCTTAGAAATCTACATAGTTAACCTTTTTCGAGAAGCAGTAGGGGTGCAATTGCAATTGTAAGGATTGTGATGTTTTTGTCGTTGATGTGGATCGCTTTATATGAGGCCAAAGCTTTGCGAGAATTCCCGAACAAACTGCCGCAGTTTCATAGCACCATATCACAGAATAAGGAAAATAAATAAATATATATTATATATATAGTAAATTATTTTAGAAAAAAATAAGTTATTTATTTATAATTTTAGACGAAATTATCCCAAATAAGAGATAACTTCTTATATTAGTAGACTCTATTGAAATTGAAATCACTCAGAGTGTAGTTCAAACAACAGCTCAAATTGTCATTTGAACTCACTTCATATATATATATATATATATATATATATATATATATATATATATATATATATATATATATATTATCAGTGTTCGTCCAAACCCTCATCATTTGAATCATTATTATTTGCTCGAACTATCATGATTTATTATTGAATCTTCATTCAATCTTGCACAATTCATCGCACACCTCACAAACTCCTCTTCTCCTTCACACGACATTCATGCATTTGCTAGAAAATCAGCAGAGAAAGTTTATTGCTTTATCATGGTTACATAATATACGTTTGAAGAATTAATAAAACTCATTTTAGAAAAATCAGGAAAAATCACGCATCAAAATGTTCCTATGTGTTTGTTTGTACAAAATTTGCGACAACAAGATTGGTTGTATATAGAGATAATGAGAATCCATGACAACAACATATATCAGTAGCTATTCTTAGAAGGTAAACAAGTAGCGGGACATGAAGGAATCATGAAGGACCCTGACTAAGCAATGATTAGGGCGGCAATGCCTGCGGTGACAACCGTCAGTTGATGCATGCTAGGATTTTCTTTTGTTTCCTCTCTCTTGTTTGATCTCCTCATGTATGAATGAGAATTTTTAGAAAAAGAGTGGTGTCGAAAATACATGCAAAATGAACCACTCCCTCTCCATGACGGCCATGATGATTCCTTTGATCATATGATGTATTTTGTGTATTGAATGCTCAGTCGAATTATAAGATCTTGCGCTTGTTGGATGATTTCACGAACACTCTATATAGATTTTTTTTTAGGAATTTAGCGATATCCCAAAGTTTTCAAATGATATTTTAAGTGTTTGATCTCACCGCTTTACTGTCCGAAAGATCATTGGCAAAATTAAATTTTGGATCATAATGTTAATAGTGTCTCTCCCTAATGAGCTCCCATCATGAATTCCTTTTTTTTAATGTGCTATAAAATCATTATCTAACCCAATGACTCCTCTCACAAATAACTCTTCTTCTTCACGACTCATCAATCTTATCGATGTCTGCGTCTAGCTAACTCCTGTCGCAAACTCAACCGCTCCATGACCTATTATTTGTAAGATCAATCATTTCTCCTAGTTGACTACCACAAGGACTCAAATGGAGATTTAAATTTTGGTTGCAATCATATTTGAACCAAATTTGAATCTAAATTTAAAAACAAACTAATGTTATTTTTTATCATCATTTATATTATAATAATAATGCCATATAAAAGAATTTATATTATAATTGGTGTAACTTTTATTTATATACGAATAAAATTAGAAAAATAAAAGATGATAATCTTATATATGATCATCAACATAAATCATAATTTAATGTTTCTTACAACAAAAATGAATAATTTTTTTTATAGAATTAAAAAAAAAAATTTATCACACTTGAAAGAAGCACAAGAAATATATATACACAAGATTAAAATTAAAAAAAATTATTCAATCAATTACATAAAGTATTTGTAATTTACTTTTCCTTAAAGTAGTAGATATATTTGTCCTGATATAAAAATGGCTTCTACGTTTAAGTTTTGTAAAGTGAAGTTAAAAAAAAAAAAAAAGATTATAGCTCTTAAGAAGATAAGGCAATTGATAAGATTACAACCTTAACCATTTAGCTCAACATCAACTGACCATCTTGTGTTGTATATATATGATGCTATATTACTAATAGAATTTTTTTTCAATTATTTCAAATACAATAATGATGCACTAAGAAGGAAAGATTTCATATATTTCATAGTGATTTTTGCTAATTAATTAGTTTAAATTGATTAGCAATATAACTAAGCTTAGTTGAGTTGGCTTTGTGGAACCGATTAGTCAAACCAAAGTTAGCTTTACATGAATATACTCTAATGGAAATCTCAATCAAGATATGGCTTCCTTTTTCTTTTTGATATGACTAGAATTAACATTTGTGAATAACATAATGCTTTTAGATTTCATGCAAAATATAAAATTTATAGGACAAGAAAAATATGATGAGTCCTTATAACTTAAGGCTTAAATAGAGAAGATATATTTAAAAAAAGTAGGATTGATGAATTTGAAGCATATATAATATGTTTTAGTAGAGTTATTAAGATTATTTATTATCATATAAATAGTAAAAACTTTAATCAGCATTAATGCAATATATTCTAATTATTAAGAATTTTTACATTTATTAATTTTCTTATAGTCTTCTCTTCTATTTCTTATATATAGATAATCTTATGCCAATATATTATTCAATTTAATAAAAAAGTATAATTTTAGCTTTTGCTATGATGCCATATATAGTGAGATTAATGGATAATAGAGATGTGACCATCCATCATCCCGATCTTATGATATCACATACATCAATATTATCTATCATCTTATAATTATGATTTATTAGTCATTAGTGTTTTAGGTCAAATTTAAACTAATTACATCCACTTAGTAAAATTAAAGACAAATATCATAGGTAGCAATATTTTACTTCATTTAGAAGGCAGAGGTCATAAGGAGCTCTAAATAGTGGCATTTGAATGGAACAAGTAAATATTAGTTTAGGCATTTAAGTCATGTAAACAAAAATTTTAAAAAGAAAAAAGAAGCTATAATATGTAGAAAATTGACTACAATCCAATTGATAAAGGCTATAGTCTTTAATTTTTAGTTCAACATCAATTAACTTTCTTGTGCATTGGGTATTTTAAGGCATATTCCTAATAGAATTTTTCTTTTTTTTCATTGCCATTAATGCTACACTAGCAAATTCATATTTTAAAATATTATTAATATAATAATACAAAGCTATATCTGAATATTATGGGGATAAGATGATATTTTAGTTGATTTAGATGTTTAATTGGCTACTTTTTTTTTTGACTAGTGATCGTGGGCAATAAACGCACACAATCTTGCACTCGATTGTAGGTCACCACATTGGGAACGAGGCCCTCAACCGATGAGCCCCGCAGTTCTCGGCCAATCGGCTACCTTTGGCTCACATATGTTAGTGATGTGACTTTTATTTATATATGAATAAAATTGAAAGAAGAAAAGATACTAATCTTTTATATGTACATCAACATAATTACATAAATAATATTTCAATGATTCTTAAAATATAAATAATTATTTAAATCTTTATAAAAATAAAATATTGTTTTAAATAATATGGATTTATTTATTTTTTATTCTTAGTATATTTCTTTTGATTATAATATTTTTGTTCATCAATTAACAAAACTAATATGTCTCTTTGTAAAGAGGTGTAGAATAAATTTGTAATTGAGCAAGAGAAAAAATAGTGAGAGTGTGATAATTGATAATTAAAAAAAAAAGTTTTTTCCTCTTTGAACATTGTTATTTGTCATTGGTTACTAAGCTGGAGACAATGGGATTGCTATTTGAAGTCGTTGAAAGTGGGCTGATGTTTATTTGGTTTATACCATGGAATTTACAAGAAATACTTTTTGGTTGTGAAAATTTTGAATTTGTTAGTTGAATTTTGAATGGTACATTAGGTTAATTTTGTATAGAAATTAAGTATATATATTTAGAAATGAGAAGTTTATAAATAGATAATCTAACAAATGCAATTGAATAAAATTTAATTTTTTAACTTTCGATCTTGTGTATATATATTTGAGTATTGATTATCTGATTTTTGAGAAGTCGTTTCTTTGTATTGATATGAATCTCGATGTTTTTTTTTTTTTTACTATAATGAATTCTTCTAAATTGATTTTTTTTTCAACTTAATTTGTTATTAGCTTGCTAATATTTATGATTTTGTTCAAATTTAACACGGCTATAATTTTAATTATTGTGATGAAATAACAACTATTTATTGATTTTATGTGATTGTATGTGTGTGTATACTATGTTGAAGTTCACTTTGAATTAAATTTTAAAAATAAATGACAATTGTAAATTAATTTCAATTAAATTTAGGCTTTTCTAAAGTGTAAACACTTTGTGAAAGTCTTTTTGGTGTGCAAAATGCATGGAAGAAATTTTTTGTGTATATATATATATACTATTTTGAAGTTCACTTTGAATTAAATTTAAAAATTATGACAATTTTAAATCAACTTCAATTGAATTCCAAACAAAAGCCTAGCTTAAAAACCAACTAAATAGTTTTTGAGTTAAAGCCAAATTGACAAAGATCAACTAAAGTTAGATCAAATATGAGGCTTTTCTAAAGGATAAGCACTTTATAAAAGCCTTCACGGTGTGCAAATCGTATGGAAAGACTATTAGCCATGATATAAGAACAATAAGAATTTCAATGGGCCTACTTTCAATTTTTGAAATAAATTTATGCTCTAGCATATAATATTGAAGTGTTCAAATATTAAAATCAATGTTATTCAATATTTTCAATCAAAAGCAATGCCCTATTCCCATTAGTTTTACTCTTGTATAAAGAAAATAAAAAGGTGTTTAACACAAAAGACTTATAGAACAAAACTCTCCCAATTCCTTTGGCACTTAAAACAAAAAATCATGCATAAAATAATGTACACATAAAACCCATATTTATGTATAATTATAAGCTTACACTTATAACTATGTAGACTCCTATAAAGAACAGAGAAGTCATATTCGAAATTGAATAATTCTTTACATAAATATGCATGCAAAGACACTTCTCTCTCTTGCATGCAATTATATGCCCTTAAGCTACTAAGATATATTAAGTTATTAACTAACTATGTTGCTATCAGTCTCTTGTTAGTCTTAATCCATACACTAAATCAAGCTTAAATTAATATTTACACAACCACATCAAGAGATTCATTAAATAAGAAAATCTTTAATGAAATTTATAATAAAAAAAAATCTGATTGAATACAAACGACATAAAGTCATTTCCGTTGCCCAAACATTTCAAAATCTTTGAAAAATGTAAAAAAAAAAAAAAAAAAGTGTCTCTACAAACATTCTTTAAGGCATATGTATTAAGGTTTAAAGTGCAAACTTTCAATGTTATTAGTACAAAATGGGCAAAAAAATGATTAGACTTGATGAGAATCTGAAGGCCTGCAAAGAGCCATTGGAAAAGCCTTTAAAGTTAATTACTTTAAAGTTAATTACTTTTTAGATTTATCCTTAAAATGATTTTGCAATTAAATTGTATATAATATTATAAAATGAGTTTGTGGCATATTTAAAAATGTATGATAATTTTTAAAAAAGTTATATCTTTTAAAAATAAGTTCTATTTATTTTATAAATATGATTAAAAATAAAAAAAATTTAATTAAAATAATATTATTATATTTAACTTGCATGATCAACATCATATACATATTTTAAAGTAGTCATCTACTCCACAATCATACAATAAATATCTAAATATGCACACTAACTTATATTCATAAATTCTTTTAATTTTTTTTCTTCTTCTTCAACTACTTTGACTTACCATTTATTTCTCATATTCAAATGCAAAAGCTTCAAATACCTCATTGAATAGGTCATCATTTTTAAAGTTTAGGTAATGTATTTTAACCTATAGAAGCATTTAACAATTTATTATATGACACAACACAAAAATTTGTTATTATTAAATCACTAATGAGCTATATATGAGTCGCATGAGCACTTGGTTTTAGATTTATTCATTCATTCGATGATTTTTTTCTAATTTATCTTTCAAGAACAATAATAAAATAAATAGTAATAATCAAATCTCTCAAATGAGACACATTGATGTAGGGCATCATCATCACTGTCGTCAACGTCATCATCATAAAGCTTAAATCCATGTAATAGTTTTTTTGTTATAATTTAAGTTATGTATTATTAGTCTTTTATATTTTGTATGTCTTGAGCTTATATGTATTAGGCTATTCTTATGTCATACCCATGAGTCATTGTAGTATGATATTTTGGATGGTATGGAATGAGTGGTAGTAGGTGTAGTATATGATGAATGGTGTTAAGATTGAGTTTTGAGTTAGGTTTGAGTATTCTTAACTCTATCTTTCAATCTTATAAATAGAGAGGCTCTTGTAATGCTTGGCACTTAGATTTGTAGTAAAATTATCTTCTTAAATTTCTTTTACTATTATTCTGTATGATTTCCTCTTGAGTGATGGACTACTTGAGTGTGTGAGCTCACAACCCTTAGTGAAGGACTTCTAAGCAAGGTACATTATTGCTCTCCAATGACGGACTGTTTGTAAATGACTTCAATTTATCCCCGCTTCGCTATTGGTTATTTTAAATCTGCTACAGGTTAGATCGTTCATAACTTTTAAGTTATTTCTTAGCACTTATAAGATTCAGATCTCTAAAGTGGTTAACATAACTTTAATCTAAATCTTTTCAACTTCACTAAATTCAAAACATTGTGAATGTGTTCAATAGTAGTGTGCATTTATCATTACTCTTTTGTGAGGATTTAAGAATTATCGGTGTAATAAACATCATATCATAAAAGGCACTCTCGTCCTACATCATATTTTGTATCAGACCAAGGATGTTTCTTAGGGAACATCTTGTTTGGTATTGAGCTTTATTTTTGCATTAGAGTAATCTTGTAATCATTGTTAAAAAAAAAAATATACAAAATTATTTTAATTAGGGCATTTACTTATTTCTTTAATCATTTCTTTGATTTCATATATTGCATATTTAAAAAAATAAAAATTAAATATTTGCTTATATCAAATTTTAATAGAATATCATCATGTCAACTCATAGTGTTCTTAGATATCAAGATCAATCTTTAGATGAAAAAAATATGATTCCTACAAATTTTACTATAAAAATAGAAAATGCTTACCCTTTACCAAAATCTATAATGAATTCCAAAAGATTTGAAGCCTTAGAACAAAAGGTTGGTAGGCTTACAACACATTTGTCAGAAACTAACTCAATCCTAGAACACCAACTTGAAGAGAGGGAAGGTCATCCCCATCCCAATTCTTCTTCCTCTCCTCCTCATCCACATTCTCCCTTAGACCCTTATCGCTAGAACAACTTTAATGAATATCTTGAGTTTGATGAGGTACTTCCTTACCCACCTCATCGAATAGAAAGACAATTAAGATGAGATGAAGGTTATGCTCATCGAACTCCTTATGAGCATTATCCTCGACATTATGAAGAGTCATTATCTAGTTTTGTTGCCCCTTGATGTACACTTAGAGAACCTGATGATGATGTTATTCGTAGGGTTAAAATTGATCCACCTACTTTTGATGGTCGACTTGATCCTAAAATTTTCTTAGATTGGTTAGTAGATATGGACCAATATTTTGATTGGATGCCCATATCGAAAGAAAGACAAGTTTGTTTTACCTGCATGAAACTAACTAGTCATGTTATGACTTATTGGATTAATCTCACACAAAAATTTTAACGATTAGGATAACCACCTATTACTTCTTGGGTTGAGGTGAAAGAAATATTAAAGCAAAAATATATACCATTAAATTTTCATGATCAACTTGTGGATGAAATGACTGTGCTTAAACAAGGATCTTTGACTGTTGTTAAGTATATGATATGATTGATGAATTGATGACCCGTTGTGATGTTAGAGAGGATCACCGAACCACAATCTCTAGATTTACATCTAGATTACAAAGTGATATTCATAATAAAATTTTAACTCAAAAAATTTACTCTCTTGAAGATGCATTTCGAGTGGTGACTCAAATTGAACAATATCTTATATCACAACCTTATAAGCGATTCACAACTTCATACACAACTCTCAATCACATGTTACTCCTCCTACCTTTAGCGGTTTAAAGGACCTGGTGAAACAAAAGGAAAAGCTTTAGTGAGAACATCAATCTAAGACTTCTAGCATTACTTGTTTTACATGTGGTAAAAATTGGTCATTATGCAAGTACTTGTCCTCGTCGAAACTTACACTTGATTATGAAAATGAGGATCAAAATAAAAATAATGATAATCAAATTGCAGTTGACCCTTGTGAAGAAGCTAGTGATGTAGAAGAAGCATTAGATGAGTCTCATATAGCTGTTATGTGTTGTGTGTTAGCTACCCCACGAGCTAATATTGATTGGAGGCGCGCATCAATTTTTCACACTTATTTTAGGAGTGGTGAAAAGACATAAATTATTCATTGATAGTGGCAGTTGTATGAATGTTATTGTTACCTCTGCTTTAGCTAGGATGGAGCTCACCCTAGAGAATCACCCACAACCTTATAAGGTTGCTTGGGTAGATAAGACATCTATCTTTATATCTCAACGTTGTCTTGTACCCATTCAATTAGGAGAATATAGTGATAAAATTTGGTGTGGTGTTCTTCCGATGGATGTTGATCATATACTCTTAGGAAGACCTTGGCTTTTGATATGGATGTCACAAATTATGGGCGATCTAATATATATGCTTTTAATTTTCAAGTAAGAGAATTGTGTTAAATCCAGCTAAAGAGGTCACTCCAACCCCAAAATTCTTCTTCTCCCATAGAAAAGAAATCTACATATTATTAATAAACATTAATTTCAACAAGAGATTAATGAGAATATCATTTTTACATTAGTTGTTCTAACCTCAAAATCAACCTTATTTTGACATTTTCATCTCAAGTATGTGAACTTTATTGGAATATCAAGATATTTATTCTAAAAGAACTTCCTAGTGAGCTTCCCCATTAAGAAGTATCCAACATACCATGAGCTAGTTCTCAATCATCCCAAACCACCACATTATTATGAACCCAAATGAACATGGAGCTAAAATGACAAGTTGATGATTTATTAGCAAAAGGATTTATCAAAAAAGTTTATCTCCATACGCAAGGATCTTCTTCTTACCCCAAAGAAAGATGGCATTGGCATGTGTGTGTAGATAGTCGTATAAATAAAATTGTTATATAGGTTCTCCATACCTAGACTTGATGACATACTAGATATGATTAGTTGAATCAATAATTTTTTCTAAAATTGATCTCATAAGTGGATATCATCAAATTCGCATGAGAGAATATGATGAATGGAAAACAGCTTTCAAGATAAAAGATGGTTTGTATGAATAGCTAGTAATACAATTTGGATTAACTAATGCTCCAAGCACATTTATGCAAGTGATGACTCATGTCTTATGCCCTAATTAGAAAATTTTAGTGTACTTTGATGATATTTAAATTTTTAGTCAAACTAAGAGTGATCATGAGAATCATTTACCATAAGTCTTTGAAGTGCTTCGTAAAGAAAGATTATATGTTCAGTTAAAAAAATGCTCAGTTATGATATCTTTAGTAATCTTCTTAGGATTCATTGTTTATTGTGATGGTCTCTCAGCTGATCCCAAAAAATAGATTTATTCAAGAGTGGGCTACCTCAACCATAATTCATGATGTACGTAATTTTATTAGGTTAGTTATATTTTATTTGAAGGTTTATTCATGGATTTAGCACTATTATGGCCTCGATAACTCAATGTCTTAAAAATTGAGACTTTGTTTGGACAAAGGCAGCTGCTAATGCCTTCTCTAAAATTAAAGAACTTTTAACAAGTCCACGATATTGAAATTGCCAATTTTGACAAAGTATTTGAGGTATCCGTGATGTTAGTATTGAGTGTTCTTAAACAAGAAGGTCATCCTATTACTTTCTTTAATGAAAAATTAAACAAGAACGCCAATGATATTCCACATATGATCGCGGAGTTGCATGTCATCCAAACTTTACATTATTGACGACATTATCTTCTTTCATGAGAATTTATACTTTATTTTGATCACGAAGTGCTTAAATATCTAAACACTCAAAAGAAACTTAGTTCTCGTCATGCAAAATGGGTTCAATTTCTTCAAGAATATATGTTTATTCTTAAACATAAATCTGGTGTCGAGAATAAAGTAGCAGATACCCTAAGTAGAATATGTACCTTATTAAATACCATGAGTGTGAATGTTACTTGATTCGAAAAGGTTAAATCTAATTATCCTAATTGTAAAGATTTTCAACAAATTTTTGAATCTTTAAAATTTAATGTTTCAATTAATAGTCCTGACTATCAAATATGAGATAGCTATCTCTTTTGTGGCACACAACTATGTATCACAGATTCATCACTTTGAAATTTTTTTGTTGAGGAAATTCATTCAGGAGGTGTGTCTGGTCATTGGTCATGATAAGACAATAGCCATGATGGAGAATAAGTTCTTGGCCTAGTCTTAAGAAAGATATTGCTTGTATCATTGTCCAATGTCGTACTTGTCAAGTAGCAAAAAATGAAAAACAAAATTATGGTTTATACACACCACTCCCAATTCCCCACAAACAATGGGAGGATCTTAGTATGAACTTCATCTTAGGATTATCTCACATTGTACAATGTTTTGACTCTATCCTAGCAGTTGTTGACCAATTTTCTAAAATGGCACACTTCATTCCATATTATAAGACATCATATGCATCACATATAGTGACTATTTTTTTTGTGAGATAGTTCGCTTACATGGACTTCCTATGAAAATTATGTTTAATCGTGATGTAAGATTTATGAGCTATTTTTAAAAAACTTTATGAAAAAATTTTGGTACAAAACTCTTATTATCTATAGCTTGACACCCTCAAATAGATGGACAAATTGAAGTTGTTAATAGAAGCTTAGAAAATTTACTTAGATGTCTAGTGACCGATCATACTACTAGTTGGGATCTAATTCTTCCTACTACAGAGTTTGCTTATAACAGTTCATTTAATAGGTCAACTGGTATGAGTCTTCTTCATATTGTAACTGGTTATGATCTAAGAAAACCAATTGATCTTATTGAATTGTCTGTAATATATAGGTCTAGTGCATTTGCATCTTCATTTACACAAAGTATGCATGATTTACATCATGAAATTCAGCAAAAACTTACTCTGAGTTATGATAAATATAAAGCTAATGTTGATGCACATAGACGATATATGTAAAATTTAATGTGGAAGATTTAGTTCTTGTTAAAGTTAGACTTAAGATATTTCTAATTGTAACTCTTAAGAAATTAACTCTCAAGAGATCTGGTCCTTATAAAGTTGTAGGGAAGATAAATGATAATGCTTATGAAATAGATCTTTTAATAAATGTTAGGATTTCTCCAATATTCAATGTATCAAATTTAACATTGTACTATGGGCAAGCCACGAATAACACTATTTGCTCTACAAATAGTACTAACATGCAGGTTAATACTTCATCACCAACTCCTCTACCATCTCGTCGCTAAAGATCACATCGTCCAGATCAAATTTTAGAAGACAGATTACCATCACATCTGAAGGAGGCACTCAAAGGTTTCTTGTTCGTTGTAAATGTCTTTCTCCACTTGAAGATTCATGGCTTACATTTGATGAGTTACATCAACTGGACTCATAATTATTACATTAGTATCTAGATTTTCATTCTCCAATGGAGAATTCTTTAAAGTCGGGGAGTGCTGATGCACGGCATCATCGTCACCGTCGTCAACGTTAACATCATAAAACTTAAATCTATGTATTGGGTCTTTTGTTATAATTTAAGTTATGTATTATTGGATTTTTTATATTTTGTATATGTCTTGAGCTTATATGTATTGGATTATTCTTATGTCATGGCCCATGAGTCATTATAGTAGGTATGACATTTTGGATAGGTATGGAATGAGTGTCAGGTATGATAATGTTGGTAGATTTGATAGTAGGTGGTGGTAGGTGTAGTTATGATGATGTTTGATTTGAGTTTGGAGTTAGATTTGAGTATTCTTAACTCTCTTTTTCAATCCTATAAACAGAGAGGCTCTTGTAATGCTTGGCATTTGGATTTAGAATAAAAGTTATATTCTTAAATTTCTTTTACTATTATTCTATGTGTTGTCCTCTTGAGTGACGGACTATTTGAATGTGTGAGCTCACAACCCTTAGTGAAAGACTTCTACAGAACAAACATGATCTCCACAATAACGGACTGTTTGTAGAGGTTGACTTCAACTTATCCCCGCTGTTGTTATTTTAAACCACAGTTAGATCGTTCATAACTTTTCGCTTATTTCTTTACACTTATAAGATTGATCTCTACAACATAACTTTAATCGAAATCTTTTCAACTTCACTAAATTCATAATATTGTAAATGTGTTCAATAGTAGTGTGTATTTATCATTACTCTTTTGTGAGAATTTAAGAATTATCGATGTAATAAATATCATATCATAAAAGGCACTCTCTTCTTACATCACACATGAGTCCATAGAATGTAAGATTGAATGACATATAACACTCCCTCATACTATATATTTTTAATGTCAGAAAGAAAATGTGCCTCACCTTAAGGACTAGTAAAATGAACTATAAAGTAATAACAAAATAAATAAAACACTATAAGAAGAATACTAAATTTATATAATTTGACTTTAAGCAAGCAATATTTACGACCATGTAAAGATCTAATAATTCAGCATGTTTTAGTAAAAATATAGAAAGGATTACATTTTATACTAAGGGGTTGTTTGGTTGGCTGAAAAAGGAATGCAGTATAAAGTGAATACAGTGAATTCTCAATACTTTACAGTTGTTTGGTTGTATGTAAAGTAAATACATAAAAACTATATTTTTTTTGTTTGGTTGGGTATATGTAAAGTAAAGTAAATATATGTATTCCGAATACTATTTTATGTAAAGTAATTACTTTTTTTATTAATTAAATTAATAAATTAAATATATATTAAAATATAATAAATTATAAATAAAAATGTATTATTTGGTTAAAAAAGGATTATGATATATTTATTTTAAAATTAAAAATTTCTTCATAATTTATATATTAGAGGCATGTTAGAATAAAAATAAATTCTATCTACTAGCTCAATATGTAATCTTGAGTGGAGTTCAAAATCAAGCTACTTAAAACTAATCAAGTTAAGTTAATATTTTTATATGATCTACTGTATAAATGTTTATTTAAAGCTCAATTGTAATGAACAATGAATCACAAGTGTGCACCACACGGATTTCCAAATCCCATATGACCATTTCTAAATCTCAAAAAATAAATAAATAAATCTATATGACAGCAAATAAAGAAAATAATATGTAATATTAATGCTCCTTATAGCGAAACCTAATGCGTGGCCAAGTGATCGACATTTTATCAAATCCCTTGTTTATAGATTCATAAAACACATCTTTTAGTTTGTAATCCTTAAAAAACTTGTTTGTCTAATGATTTAACATCTACAAATCTAGGAGCCCATGTTGCAAAACAATATTAGAAGTAAATAAGAAATTTCTCAGAGGTGTTGATTAAGCTCCATTAAGGTTTAGGAAAATAAGAAGCAAATAAGAAAATCCTAAGGAAGATTTCTGCACAACCATTTCTCAAATTTGTAAGTTTTCCATCAAGGTTCAAATCAAAAATCAACAAACAATTTGAGAAGAAAAAGGAGAAAAAAAATTTTGAAGTAAGGTGAATTGAAAAAAAAAATTCCGTGAAAATCGTATAAAATATCTTCAGCAGAAATTAGCAGAAAAGTTAATTTCAGTTTCAGGGAGGAGATGGAACGCTGTTGACCTAAGATAAGAAAATCCACTTAGTTGATCAACTTGGAATTGCAGAAGAACTATCAAAGCCGTGAAGAATCGTGGACGTACTTCTCGCGATCGTAGCTCCAGCGCCAGTGCAAGCTCCCTCGGTCTCAACTATTGCTCACGTCCCCCGTCAGTCGTGACTCTTGCTCGAGTCTCCCTTGGCTGCTAAAATCACAATCGTGGTTGTGACTCACGCTCACAATCGAGACTCGCGGTCGTAGGTCGCACCTCTCGCGATCGTGATGGAGCCCGCGTTCGCAGGTGCGACTGCCGAATGTTTCCTGTCTAGCTCTCGGCAACGTAGCTGTTGCATCAGAAGCACTCTAGATCTTAGTGGTTGAGCACTCTCGCAGTCCTTCCCGCAGCAGTTATCGCGGGAGACGAAGGGGTTCACACGTGCATTGTCCCGTGATTTCAAATTTCGCTGGGTATCTGCATTTAATACAGTGTAAAGTAGAAATGAATACAATGAATTCTGAATACTTTATAGTTATTTGATTGTATGTAAAGAAATACAGTAAAAAACTATATTTTATGTTTGAATATATGAAAGAAAGAATAATATAATGTAATACTTGTATATTTAGAAATTAGTGAAATTTTTTTATTAATTGAAATATTAAATTAATAAATTAATTATATATTAAAATATTTTTTATAAATAAAATTTACTACTTAGTTAAAAAGATTATAATATATTTATTTTAAAAAAAAAACCGACAATATGATAGACCTCTATATAACTTGAACTGATAAATAAATTTATTTTAATGATATATGTTATTTATTTTAAAATATTTATTTAATTTGATTTCACAGGAAGCTCTCTCTCTCTCTCTCTCTCTCTCTCTCTCTCTCTCTCTCTCATATATATATATATATATATATAAATTGAACACTAAAATAAATAAATTATATTACACCTCTTTTATACTACTTAAGATTGATCATTATGTTTTAGAAAATTTATTCTCATTATTTAAAAATTTAACTAAAATATTCATGTAAACTTTCACTTTTTAAGGTTTTAAATATTAATGAAAATTGAGATGAGATGTTATGTCAAATCATTGCACTGCCTAAAACTGTTTTTTAAAATTCCATTGATTACTAGTGAAAATTAAATTGAAAAGTAATTATTTTGATGAAGTTGTAAATAACAACGAAAGCTAAAAAAATTGATCATATCTTTGAAAATTAGCTAATAAACTATAAGATATCATAAAACAAAAAAGTAAGGAGCATTTTGGTCAACTAATGATTAAGCACTTTTGGTCAAATAATAACCTAAAAATTCTGAAAGAAACCAATATAGGATGTCTCTTCTAGGAAAGTATGTTATAATATGGATCGCAAAACCACTATAGTATTTCTAGACTTAGAACAAAAGCTACAACAAGTTCAATATATGAAATGAACGACTTCTTTCCAGTAGTTCAAGTTGGTGATTAAGTAAAAGAAGGTTACCAACTACATGACTAGTGCACTGTCTCGGCTATATTAAACACTTTTTTGTTCGAGTACTATCATATATGCTGAACCTTTTGTAAAGAATTACTATCAAGAACGGTACCCAAAAAAATCCCTAAGTGAGGAAGTCTTCTTATGGATTTAACTCCAAGTGGTGACCTGTACAAAGGACACTAGTTATGCATGTTAAACTGAATATGTTGAGTTCAATAAATGCATAAGATGGAATTATAAATGGAAAATTTGGGTGGAGATGAAATCAATTACGTTGTAACAAACTAGCCAAAAAATGCAATAAGATATGGGCAATATATTAAAGAATGCATACTCTATAACCAATTGATTACACTATAGATTTAGGAGGTACAACAATTTGATGCTTCAAAGTAAATAAGAAAACAAAATCCATGGCATAAACTTCCTATACATGAACCTTCAAGCAGATGGATTGGAAAAAGTTCAGAGAAATTATTTCTTGAAAAATTGACAGATATTAGAACAATATAATGATGAATTGAAACATGCTATTCCATATGAAAGAACATGAATGATTACAAGATACTAGCTTAATAGTCAATAACATGAAACCATAAGAAGATGCCAATTGCTCAAGGAGAAGAAATATATATATATATATATATATATATATATATATATATATATATAAGTCTCACTAAACTGAATAGTTTACTTTGACTGATCAAGTCAAGTACTGATGTACATCCGCATTAGCATTCTCAATTAAACTGTCAAGCTTCTTTTAAAATCAAATGAATGATACTAATTTCTCCTCAAGCAGCTGCTTCTCTTGGGTTTTGATTTCAGCATCAATTGTTTCACTTCCTAACTCTATCTCAAGGAAAAAATCATTAATACTTGCTAGTTCATTTTTATCACAGCTACCAATTGAAGTGGATTTCTGCAAGATATCTAAATATATAGACGTTCCCACAATTTCCTGGTGGAGAAGATTCAAAGGTGGCCTGCAAAGTAGATAAGATTATAGGATTATGACATCATAAGTGGGGAAAAACCTAGTCAATTTTGCATACCTTTATGGAGGTATATGCTGCATTTGCATCCTAAGGTTTGAAGGTGAATTATATGAAGTAGCAAACTCTAAAATTGACAATAAAATATATGAAATGAAATCATACACTTTTTGCGGGCAAATTACACTTGATACATAAAGTCAACAAACAAACATACAAATTCCACCAGGATTCCTCGTGATGAAACACATGGTGTCAGAAGTGCCACAGGAATGACATGTAATCTTGAAGGCTCATTTGCATATTGATTACCATTTCTTAAAGAAAGGTACTAGCAAATTCAAACAACTTACCATCTCACAATACATCTTTGAATACCCACTATTATTGGATGTATGAAAGACAGATCTCTTTGTTGATAGAGTAAGCCAACCGATAGAGGTATCAAACGCAATTGATGAGGATAATAAAGTGAGGTTTTGTGAATAGGTAAGGCCTCATTTATCAAAAGATAGACGCTCGATTTATTTGTGAAAATAAAATCATTATATTTTATGATAATTCACATACAAATCATAGAATTCTAATGTATTTAAATATCTAGATCTTAAATATTTCTAGTTATTTACTTAACACTTTAATACGTAATTTATATCAAAGTATATGCATGAAGATGTGTACTTCACTTTGTCCAAAAATATATTACGCTTTCAGATATTCAAGGATGTCTAAATCAAAATATTAATCTCTATATGCAGCTAAACCATAGATTGAAGTACATTTGCTCTTCTTTTTGCATTTTTGTACATCTTGATGACATAAATGATAGCCATAATGAGTATGAAAAATATAATGATAGGCTGAATGCCTGACAAAATAAGGATACATTGAAAAATAATTTAGCTTGTTTGAGTTCGACTATCATCATCAGCATTACCTCAATATGTAAGTTTTGTACTTATGAGTATGCAACTTATCACCATCTGTTAGCTTCATAAACCTAACAATGTAGCCATGAAAATAGCCACTCAATCTATTCTAGCTGAAAGGTTTTTTCCCTCCTACCATCATACGGCCACCAAGTGCCAACCAAACCCCATCATAGAATACTAAGGAAAATAAAAGACCTACATCCAAAGTTTTAGAATATTCAACAAAATATCATAGTGCATTTCATTCAAACATCATTAACTATCACTTAGGTCCATATTCAACAAAAAAGAAATTTAAGTTTAGGATAAAGTAGTGTTGCATGAGATAGTTGTAAACAATAAGATTTGAACGAAAATAACATAAACACAAAACACAAAATCATCTTCCTAACTCCTTGTGCATCCATCTAGATTTTGATTCTGTAGGTATTGAAAGGAAGGATCGAATCATCGTAGGACTATTTGATAAGTTTTCATAAATTGTGTCAATCTTCTCGAAAAAATCACGAATACTGAAAGCTCTTAATTAATTCATTGAACATTTGTCTCTCCTTAAAATCTCTTGTTGAACTCTGAATTGCATTTGCAACTTGGGCTACACTATCAGCCATCATCACAATATAATCATGCAGAGTTGATCACTTTCATTTTTTTAGTCTTCTTGTGTTTATTAAATCCTTTCGAAGATGAAGGTATTGATCTCTTTGTCTTCTCTAGAGTCGTGTTAGATCGATCCGGAAACTCAATGGGCCGGGATGCATCTATACATGGCTCGATAAAACTTGGAGACTCATCAACATCTAAACTTATATGAAATGAAGTTTCGAATTTCCGACTTTGCCCATTCTCCCGTGGCATGACCTTCACCACAAACTTTCTCCAATTCATTATAACATATAATTGGAATATTTAAAAAACTAGCATCTTTTGGAAAAGCCTACAATGCAAGAAGTAAAAAAAACTAACATAAATTTATTAAAAAATTTAATGTGACAAAGCTATGTATTATAAAAAATATATGAATATGTGATATGTATTCCTCTTTTCTCATCAATATCATTTTTTTATCTTCATCCCAAGACACACCTGATTTTTTCTTTAGCTCCTGGATGTGATTCCATATTCCTCTTTGATGCCTGATCTGATTCTTACATTAATCAGGTGTGACTTCAATTCCAAATTTTTGTTTCAATTTATAAGAAACACATTTGTACACAGTATCTTTGAAGCCTTGAGCACTTCTCATATTTGCATCAACATACTCACACATGATTTATAAAAGCCCTGGAATCTATACTGGTTTTGTACTCCAGACAAAATTCTTTCTTTTAATTTTTAGTACTACTGGAGGGTTAGGAGGTAGATTGTCCATTTAACCTAGTTAGACAACAATTATATTGAAACAAATAGTAGTAGTTAGTATGAGTATAAAAATAATCTTATAGAAGAAATTAAAATGAAGATAAATCTATAAAAAATAAAGATGCTTTATGCTAAAAAAAATTAATATTTCTATCATCCAAGATATATATATATGTTAACCAAAAGTTAAACAAATCAACATCAAAAAATATGTAAAGTAAGTACTAATAAAATATGCTTTACTAAAGCATAATAAATCTAACATCCCAAAATATGGACTATGTGCCAGCAAGGATATTTTTTGTCATCCAAATTCTACCTAATAACCAACTTTATTCATGCGGTTCCACATTGCTTGAGCTATTTGGTCTCTTTTGTCCAACCACTCACCGGATTCTTCTATAACCCTTATGTCATGCCTACTATTATGTGCTCTCATATTCCACTCATCCTCTGGAAGAATGAATTCATCACCCCCTTCTAAAATGATCTAATTATGTAATATACAAGATGCAAGAACAATATTAACTTATATTTCTAATGGAAAATATGGGTTGCACTTGATAATTCCAAATCGATTTTTCAAAGAACCAAAAGCACGCCCATCAGATGGAGTGATGAATGTTGAAGGTTAAATAACTCTTGAGCATTGGTTGGTCTAGTATTAGTGAATTCTTTTAGATGATATCTTGTGGCACAAAATAGAGATATAAAACCCTTCCTAGTGGAGTAGCCACCGTCCACTAGGTAGTACTTACCTGTGAGTAAACATAAATCAAATTTTTGTATAATTAAAATATTTTTTGTTAGTGATATTTATGATACAAATATTTTATACCTTCGAATAAAAGACTATCGACGCTATAAGGTATTACGGCATCAGAGCATCATGTGAAACCTTCCCACCCGACATATGTAAATTTCAAATCAAGTCTACTAAGCAAATTTTGGGTGGGATAAAGTTTTCTCCCTCTAAAACAGATTCATGCTCCTTAAGAACCCTAGCTTTAATATGAGTTCCATCTAAAGCACCGATACAATTAACATCTAAAGCACCGATACAATCCTAAAATTAATAAGTGATATTAGTAAGAGCATTAAAATACTTATATAAGATATCACTAACATACCTTAAAGAAAGGCATGAATCTATCGCTCGATTGTATTTTACGTGGAGTTTCCAATGTCGCAGTTTTATCATCTCATGTCAACTCTTCTACAGATAAGCAGATTAAAGTACCTACTCAATTTCCTGATCGTTGAAAGTTGAATCGAATAACCTATTTTACACGTCAAGGGTATGTAGTAATATAACTTGTTCTTCAATTTTACATTGAGTGTGTCTACAAGTAAACCTCTCAAATAAATTGCATAATTTGAAAAAGGTGATTTTTTTCATTTGAACCATATTCACTAATCAATCGATCCAAGATATAATCTAGAAAGGTATGCCTCTCACTGAATATTTCACTCAGGATTAATTCTTTATTGATTTCTATATATATATATATATAATAGTGATTGAGCCAACTATGCATGCATGAATGGTTGAAGCAAGTTCATTTCTATTGATCTCAACATCATTTGAAAAGTCATCATAATCAGAGGACCATCCTTCACCCTCTTCAGATGTGTCAACCATTATTTTTTACAAATAAGATTCACTAAGCTGATACTCAGAAAATAACAAAAAAGTATTTAGGAGAATATCAAAGCCATCAAATTAGTTGAGGAAAAGATAGAATTATATAAAAAAAAATTAAAAAAAGTAATATCATTTTTTGTATCTGTGGATATGGCATTGAACAATGGTTAAAATAGTACATTCCTATGAACCATTCCTATGCTTCGGCAAAGCAAGTGGAAATAAACTAAAATGATTATGCACAATGGACCTAAATAAATGTAATGTGAGGGAAACATACAACATATGTAAGAGCATTTGCAGCAATTTCTGACTCTCAAATAAGTACAAAATTAGAACTTATATTTGTCAAGATCAATATATCAATGAACAAGTACATGCCCAACAGAAGAAAAAATGCAAACTAAACATGAACTAAGAAAAAAAATTAAAATTCAAAATCAAAAGATAAAAATTAAACTTCACTTTAATGTGTACTTTCATATGAATTCTTTTAGAATATGGTGCAAGTTTGAGGAAGCGATTAAGAAAATGGAAAACATGCTAAGTACTTTTGTGAGTTATGTGGCAAGGTAAGTGATTTTAGTGTTGAAACATGTTTTCTCCTTCAATGGACATACTTGGTTTGAAAAAATATGCATTATTAAATTCAGTATGTTGTGAAGCAAAAGTCATGGTATTTGGGATCAAGAAAGTTAAATTGGTGGTAAGACATCCTTCAAATTTTATTTTAGAATTTCATTTACATTGTTGATGACATAAACATGCCATCTAACATTTCAAATCCTTTTTTTTTAACAACAAAGCTTTTTTATATTTACGGTGATTGTTGAACAATTGATATGTTACTTTAGTGAATTGCCCCTCAATTATATGAAATCATAATCGAGTCATGTAAGAGATTCTAACATTATGAATTGAGTGATTGACTTTTGGATTTAACCAACATTTTTGAAGTGGTGAGAGGCGGGTGTTCATGATGAACTAACAGTATAGATGAGTTGAGTTGACTTTTAATTATCTTATCTTTAGTTAGAGATTGACTATTAATCTAGTTTGAACTTGAGCTCAATTGTAAAGATTTCAATCAACACAAGCTAATTCTTTTATCATGAAATATTCTGCTAGTTCCAATTCAAGTAATAGTTTTCCTAAACTGATAAAAATAATGAATAATTAACGGAGAAATAGTGAAAATTCTATTAAAGATAAGGTAGAATTTTCCTAAACATTTCTATTTAAAAACCCTTGAATCCCTAATGGTGCAAGCAATCCCCATTTCATCTGCCAGACGCTTTCTCCTTCACCTTTTTTCTTCCCGCCAACCGATACCTCTATCCACCACAAAACCTCATCGATGGCTGCACCTCTCTCCGGTATCCACCTTCCTTCAGATAATATTCCACTCTTGGCAACCTCAAAATCATTTCTTTCAAAAAACAGTCTAAACTCCTCAATCCTTCTTCCACTTGGTTGAGGGGAGAAAGGGAAGGAGAAGAATAAAATAACAACTAAAATGCATAAATTAAGAGACCGGGAGTGGGAGAAGGAGAATGAGAAACAAATAAGTGGAGAAAGGGAGAAAAAAGGATGTACCTAATCTCGGATATGGAAGACCAGTGAGGTTCTGACAGGTTCGCGACAGTTGAAAAGAATCAAAATCACGAGCAATGTCGATGATCCCACCTCCCGCCGCAGGTTTGGGCTCTATTCTCTCACAGAAGTATGGCTGCAAAAGATTATAGCAGAGACGAGAGTTCTACGGTTGTTAACCGTGACTTCTAAATTTGCTCGATTCGGGGGTATTTCATTTGCACTGAGAATATGCTCGGGAAGGAATTTCAAATACCGTAAAATTTTATATGGTAATTAATTTATCACATACCAAACACGGAAAAAAGAGAATTGCATGTATTTAAATTGCATTACACCTGCTTTACGGAACCAAACAGCCCCTAAAATTGAGGGTATTTCAATTACACAGAGATTAGCTTATACAATAAATTTCAAATACACGGTATTTACTTTGAAGCACACCAAACACCAAATAATATAAATTACATGTATTTTATTTTCATTACACTTTTTTTACTTCCAACCAAACAGCCGCTAAGCTGAAGGTATGTATAATGATATCATTTATCTAATAGAGAAATATATATATATATATATATATATATATATATATATATATATATATATATATATATATATATAAGAGGGTTAAATGCAATAAAAGGATACTTAAATATTGCTCAAATTATTCTCTTCTTCTCTATTATAAGAGCCTAAATGAAAACTATTATCTACTATGATTAGCTCTTCTTTTCATACTTAAATTAAAAGTTCCAATGTATTTTTTTTTTTTTTTTTGAAAAATCAAATAACTCCTCTTGCAAATGCCCAAGAAAAATATATTTCCTTTTTTTTTTTCTTCACAAAACAATGTTATGTCTTACTTCATCATTCTCTCATCTTCTTGAGGCATCTTCTTATGAGATGCAAACTAAATGAGAATTATATTGATTTATAAAATTAATATTTTATCATCCAATAAGAATAATGAATCATTAAAGACAATTATAGCCTTCTCTTTTTTTCTTCTTTTCTTTTCTTCTAATAACCAAAATTTCTTATTCTCATATGACACCATTCTTCTTTCTTCATCTCTCTCTTATTCTTCTTTTTTTTTTTATTGTGGGATGCTATAAAAATAAGGAATATATCGATTTATTTATAGCTTTCATTATAAATTTTGATAATCTTTATTTAAGATATTATAACAATTTTATTTATAATTGTATGATAATCTCAATTAAAATGATTATCATCTCTTCTAATTAACACTTTGTGTCAACTATCAAATTGAAAAAGTGTGTAATGTTATATACAACTTGAGTCAATATATTATTTATTTTTTTATTTATATATATATATATATATATTTATTTATTTATTTTTTTATTTATTTATAACAATAATATTTGAACCAACTACTGAATTTTATATAATTTTTTGAGTTATCAAATTATTCATTTATTTCTCTAAAAAAAATTTTGTCAATTATTTTATCTTAAAATATAAATTTACCCTTCCCAAAACTGAAAATGATTTTACCGATGTACTTATATCACTAATATGTTGCCAAATAACCCAACAAAATTATTGAATAAAATAATTTATAAATTTTAAGATTTCCATCCCACGTCATTTTATTTTATTTTATTTTTTATTTTCTTTGTTTCTTCATCTTATATGTTATCAAAATAAAATAACACATATCATTATTATTTTATTTATATAATTAATTTTTTTGTGATTTTTTAAATTTTATTCATACGGCTGAACATACAATTATTTATTTAAAAGGCATTTATTTATACTCGACAAACGCAAGCTCTAGACGATTGCCCGTATCGTAAACGGCGATCTGAACCGGTCAATCGGAACAATGCCACGTCACTTTCCCCACGGGCGATCTCGCAGGCTCCTATGCGGGGAGGTGGGGCCCGTAAAGCAGGACGCGGGCCCCACTTGCGAGCAAGGCGACAGAGTGGTCCTCGCGGGGAGCGATGACGTCGGCGACCATTGAGAGGGCCCGCAAACGGCATTGGACCGACCGGCTACAGCCGGCGAAAAGGGGGAAAGCGACCGAGGTGGCCGGGCCGCGTTTTCGAGCGCAGGATAGCAGGCAACAGATCTGGGACACCTGGCACGTGGTCTTCTTTGCTAAGTTCGTAATTTTCCTAGAATACCGCCAACAAATCTACCTGAGATGATTTTTCGACATTTTAAAATTTATTTTATTTCTAATTAATGCGCTGCGCGTTCAAGCTCTATGCAGTTAATTTTGACTTTAAGTAATAGTAGGAATAAGATTTTATTTAATTGTGATATTTTTGTTATTTATATATATATATATAAAAAAGAAAATGATACTTTAAAAATAATACAAATAATTAAAATTCTGTCCAGCTAAATAGATGAATCAATTGAGAGACTATCGTGCCTTCTATTTTTTTTGCATTTAAAATATTTGATTGATCATCAATTAATCTAAATTATTATATATATTAAGAAAATTGACTTTCCATGACTCTTAATACTCATTGATATGACACCGAAAATTCTACTAGTCGGAGCACAAACTTTGATGTTAAAAGAACCATCCAAGAAACTGATCAAATCGAACTTAAAATATCATAAAACTTATATCGTTAAACCCTAAAAGCTCAATGAGTGTTTATAAATCGATCCTCACGGCGGATCTAACAAACCCAAAATCTCAAAATTCCGACTTCATTTGAGCATTCAAATATTTAAAATACATCAAATGGTCAAATGGATCATTTTGAGACCAAAGTGGAGTGACGGGTTTTGCATGTATTTAGAGAGACGCCACTCCTCCGTCTATAAATACCCCTCATTCTCATATGGAGCAAACAAGAGAGAGAGAGAGCCCTCAAAGATCCTCACAATCGCGGCCACCACTGACGGCATTAACCACCGCTGCCACAGCCCGCCAGCCGATCCTCGCTCCGCCAACCACCGTTTGCCTCCATCATGACGACCTTTCATCGTTGTTCTCATTGCCATCATCCGCTACTACTAACAATTGTTACCACCAACGCACTACATACTTGTTGTTTTCATATACAATTTTGTAATCTCGTTATCGGAAGATTTTGTACTCAAACGATACATAATTGAAGCTTTTATAGTGTATTTTTTTCTCTCTTTTGAGGTTTTTCACGTGAAAATTTCGTGAGTTTTCATGTTCACTTTAAATACTGTGTGCTTTGATTTCACAACAAAGAAATAAACTTTACTCTACCGAATGGTTTTGCATTAAATCATTTTCATATTTGATAATGTCTTATTTTATATTTAAAAAAATATTTAAAAATTTATTTTAGATAAAATTATCTGAAATGAGAAATAACTTCTTGAATTCATAGACTCTTTATTGAAGTTAAAATACTCTATAACTAGTTCGAGCTATGGTTCAAGTTATCGTTCAAGCTTACAGGATATGTGATTGTCGAAATTAGTCCAACCCTCCATTTCAATCATTTTGATTTCTTTGAAACTTCACTCAAATCATCATTCATCACTACTCACAAACTCCTATTCTCGCTCACACATCATGCCATGCCTCGCCTAATTAAGTTTCATCATTAACTTCTTGTCTTCTTCAAAATCTATCTAGTTTGCGTCTCCCCCTAAAGCTAATTAATGTGTGTCTCATGTAGGCTTGCAACACAATCTCTTCTTCTTTACATGTCATTGATCTCATCAATGTTTATACTTAGTAAACTCCGCCACTAACTCCTCTCACACATGTGCTAGAAGGTTGACCACTTCTTCAAGTCAACCTTTGCGGGGATTCTATTGGAGATCTAAATTTTAGTTCTACCCAAATTTAAAAAAAAATTTGAATATAGGTTGACAAGTCAAAACTATTTTAATTCAAATCATTTTTTGAATAATTTATAAGTGCACTGAATAGTCTGTGAATATATAAGATTATCCCTCATTGAGGATGATTTTATCCAAAATAAACTTTAGATACAATTTTTTATAAATAAAAAATAGCAAACGCATTTATTCAAGTAAGAGTATTATAACTTTTAGTAATAGTTGTGCTAGAATTCTAGATGTATAGCACTAATATTTGATCTATGTTTAAAAAAAAGTATAAATTCTTATAATAAAAAAGATACTAAGTTTATGCATTAGATCAATCTATACATATATTATATATTAAATCACAAAGTGTAATACCATAATTTGTATGAATTATCTTAGCCCTTCATGTATTAAAATTTGAAGAAAAGTGATGTTGATCGACTTGTGCAGCATTATTAGCCAACCCATAAAGAATCCCAAATGAAGTCTAGACCTTTAGCATTTAAATTGTTTGCCCAATTAAATGGTTTGTCAATCAAGATTCATATCTAGTTAGACACATAAGATTATTTACTCGCCAAAGTGTAATCCCCAAATCAAAAAAAGCCTTAAACTATATAATATAAGTAAATATTTGTTTTAACCAAGACAATCCCATACTATGCTAAACATTACTATTGTATTTTTTTTATATAATTTTTTGGGATGTCATCTCAAAATTATTTCATAATAAAAAGTTAAGAACATTTAATTATGAAATTCCTAAAAAAGTCCACTAAGTACGATCATGAATGTCTTGTTTTGTGCTATGGAATAAACATTACTTACATTGCTAAATGTCACATTTCCCCTATTCCATTATGAGATTTAATTTATTCAATCCCCCTTTTATCCTATGAAATTATCATCAAATCTTTCAAAAGTTGTTCTTTCTTTAAGCTTTAATCTCAACAATTACTTATAACCCTTATCAACATGCCCTCTTTAGATTATGGATATCATAAACCCATGAACTTTTACATGGCTTATCCCCAAGGCATACTTCATACTAGAGGGTTGGGATACTAACTATAATGCTTTAAATCAAACAATAAAATGTATTATTTATTTTAGCCATGTTTGTCCTTTTTGAAGCTAAATCTCATGATTTTATTATTTTTTTTCTATGACTTTATCAAAATAATCCTTCATAAGAGTGCTCAATTACAAGCATGATTAACTGTTAAACTTTTAAAAGAGATAGTACACCAAATATGTGTCATATGTATTGTCGTCTAAATATTTATTTACATGACCTATCATTTTTTCTCTTTTTGATGTAGAATTCAATTTATGTCTACATTTTTTTGCTAGGAAGCTTGTCATCCTATCAGCCTAATAAAAGTCACTCTTTCTTTGAGCATTAGACCTGAGGTTATCTTCATCAAATTGCTCTTGATTAATATTTCACATTGTCTCGCCCACATCACCATGTAGGCCTTATAAAAGGTTTATATCATTTTTTTAACACTAGAATAATGATTGTTGCTTGTTGTAGCCAATTAAGAGCTTTTACATGGCTAAGTTAAGTGTGAAATGCAAACAACATCCCAATGATTCCTTTAGTTTCATTATAAGTTTTATGTTTCATTTTTTATTTAACCACCCCAATAAATCTTATTTTTCAATAACTTTCACATAGATTCAACCTCCACTCTATTTTGTACATATCATACTACTCTTAAATTCTATAATTATTTGACGATACCTTCATATTGCATTCAATAGGATCTTCTATATCTTGACTACAACAACAACAACAAGCCTTAATCCCACTAGTTACATGAATCCTTCATCTCCATGTCATATTATGTGTCAAATTCTCATTTAAATCAAGTATACTCATCATTTTTATACATCTTAACCAAGTCTTTTAGGTTTACATCTTTTTCTTAACATAAGGCAAATCTAATACACTCTCATAATCGGTCATCGGACGGCCGACGCTTTATGTGGCCAAATCATCTACACTCTTCCTAATCTTATCTACCAACTACTCAACTTTTTCGAATATACTCATTTTGCATTCTATCTCTAAGAGTAAAGCCACTCATCCACCTAAGCATCCTCATCTCTGTAACACTTAACTTAGTCTTATGCTTTTTATTGGCCAACATTATGCACCATAAGTCATTCACCACCATCTCTTATAAAATTTTCCTTAAGTTTAAGTGGAACTTTTCTATCACATAATAGGCCGATGCATTCTCCACTTCAACCATCCATCCAACTTGAATTCTACTAATAACATCTCCATCTATTTCACCATCCTTTTGAACAATAGAGCATAAATATCTAAAACGCTCACTCTTATTAATGACTTGTTCACCTAATGTCATAATACTACTACTAGAACTTCTATATCTTGAATGATGCTTATAAATAATACTTTCTTGGACTTTCTATAGTATGCACTAACTTCCTATAGCTTAAACTATACTAAATTGTAGCGTGAGAGCTTTTATACTAAGTGTCAATTATCCTCAACATTATCAATACCACACATTTTTAAGATTTTGGATTCAAGTCTTGTTATGTGCTAGAAAAATCTGAGCAATATAAATTAATTAAATCTTAGCTCAATAAAAATATTCAATACACGCATAAGTCGATATAAACAATATGAAGCAATTAGATTTTTAAGTGAAAATCTTAAAAAAAGAGAAAATCATGAAGTCTAACCTAATTAAAATAATTTACTATATTATAAAGTTATCGAACACTCATTTGTCCTTATTTTATAATAATGGGATAATTAGATAGTAATGTCAACTGAGGGATAATATTTTAGAAACAATAGCCTATAAATAATCAAATTACAGCAATCGTATGATTGTAAATGAGCTATAACAATCAATGATAGTGATAGGTGATGATGGTAGTGGTTGTTGGCTTAAAGCTTAAGAGTTTGAATTTAGCTCTTAATTCATTCTTCCTTTATATTGAAAATGAGATTCTATTTATAAAGTTTAAGGAGTGATATTTTTATAAATTTAGCTAAAGCTTTGTTTGAAAAACTCCATCGAATAGTCCATGTTGATTTCTTTAATCATGGATTATTCTTTTAGTATTTAAGTCTTTATTAACCTTAAAGTTGATTGATCTTAAGCTTTATATTATCGAGATTTTAATTTAACATGCATGTCCAATTTTAGCACATTTGACAGATCAATTAAAGGTTAGAATCTTTCAATTATATTTTAAGTGGATGATTTGAGCTCATTTATACTAATTTATACTCCAAGTGATCGCTGAGCCATGTATCTAAGCTCAAAAGGTGGTAGCAACCTTAAAATCTATTCAAAACTAATATTCTTTAGATCTCATGATTTCTTTCTAATTTTTCCTTTTACTTTCATGTATATTTATTTATCTTCTCTTCTATTGATATGAAGTTCTAAAGGTCACTAAGATCTCGTGTCAGATATGGTCCCATGTCGGACTTAGAATCTCTACAATTTGGTTGGGCTCATGGACTTCTTATACTTATGTTGTTGCTCCATCATTGCAAGCTTTCTCTATCTAGCCCTTCTCTATCTAGTTGGCACTCCACGCTAGAATGATGTATCACCTTGCAACCATTTGATGTAGATTGATTCAAATCCCAACTTTCAAGCTCTAGATTTACAAAAAGAAAAGGGGTAATCAGAGTGATTGATTCATATCGATTCGAAGCACCAACCTATACATGTAGATATCGTGATTAATGCCAAGGTACTTCTTGCATAGGAAGCAAAAGTCGAGAAAGTTGTGAGATTTGTCATCGAAGAAGAATCTCGCTGACCTTGGAGGTGTTAAAGCCTGTTGTGTTCCTCTCCCATAGTAAAGAGAGATCGCCAAAGGGGTTCCACCAGCGAAGCCCACCTCAATTTTACCAGCATCAATTAGAGAGATGTTCAGGGAGATAAGGAGAGAGCTTTTTTAGAACATGTCGACTCTAGGCTTTGAAGTTCACTTCCGCTCCTTTTTAGATGATTGGTTGGAGTGTTGCTTTTAAAGTTCAAATAGTCCTAAATTTAACTTATATCTTGCAATAAGATCTATTATATATATTGTCAAATTATTGGATGGTATAACATGTTTTAATGGGTGATACAAAATTCTTATTAAAGCATGATTTAATACTAAAGAAAGATCTCATGAGAAGCCGAAAAAATTATAGTATTTTTGGGTTATAAAGTACAAAATTGATATGGGCCTATGTCAAGCTATCATTTGACTCTTTATTTATAAATTTAGTTCAAGATTTAATGATTAAGAAACTAATCGGTATAGAAAATCATAAAAAATACCGATGATTGATGAAAACTAGAAAGTTTCATATTCAAAACTAAATAAATTTCTTTTTGATATAAAAACTATTTTAGTTAACAATTGATTTGTTTAAACAAAGTTATGATTAATCTTGATAAATTAGCAATTTATGCAAGTAAAATTTAAAGACATTATAATTGTTGCTTAGAAAATCAATTGTGAGTAAAAGTTTTCTTAGCTTCTTGGAGTCCAAAGACACATAGATATTTAAAGAGAACAAGAAAACTCCAAATTTTAATGTGAAAATCTAAAGAGGGCCATTTCCTCCAAATAAAATCTTCCACTTTGTATTTCTTTATAGTGATCACCCGGATGATGGGATTACGAATAGTATGCAATATGAGCTTTCAAGATAATTGACGATGATGACGGTAATCACACGCGGCTAAATTTTGATCATGAGATCATGACGGCCAATAACGGGCGGCGGTGGTTGACGACCATCGAAAGCAGGCAGAATTTGCTTCAAGAGGCTCGCCTCCCCTCAAAAGAATGGCATTTATGATGGAGGAGTGGGCTCAGAATACATGCAAAACCAACCACTCCACTTCGGATGGCTGTTTAATTCTTTGATCATTTGATGTATTTTAAGTATTTAAATGCTCAAATGAAGTCAAAATTGTAAGATCTTTTGGATTCGCTCATCGAGACGCTGATTGTATAAACATTTCATATTTGAAAGCTATTTAGGATATTTTAAGAGTTGATTTACCCCAACGAGCTTACTTTTAACATCAAGATTACTAGTAGATTTCATAAGTCTTTCCCTATTTTATGACATTATCTCAATCATGTATAAACTTAAAATAAAGAATTCTTCATAAAATTTGGGGTAATCACACATTTTAAGAAAAGTATTTCATAAGAGCACAGAATATTAGAAAGACGCAGTGTGTGTGTGGGTGTGATTTTGAGGTTCACTCATCCGAGTGAATAGTGCTGGGAGCTCATGGAGTTTGGACGAATAGATCGCATAAATGGTGGCCGAGGCGAGCGTACGATATGAGTTGAGCTAGGCGAGCGGAGATCGTGATCCGCCACATTCGCGACGCCAGCCGTAGCCCTCGCGATCACTTATAAATATGAAGCGCATGGTGCATGTGTTACAAGGCTCATTGATACCACATCGCTCGTGTGAGCCGTTTCACCCGAATGAGTCAGAATGAATCTCACACTCATGGATACCTACACGCATTTAAGAGTTTAGAATCTTTGTACTAAAGATCATTCTCTAAATATGTAGTTAATGAACCCTCAAATTTCATTGAAGAATTTGCTATTTTCTATTTGACATATTGATAATGAGATAATATCACCCAAAAATGGCAACTAATATCACTTAAAAATACATCCTAAGCACAAATATTGATGTTAAAAGCAAGTAGATCAGTTGAAATGAATGCTCTTAAATATCTTATAAAACTTTGGGATAGTTAAATCTAAATACTCAAATATGAAGATAGTCAATGGCGTCAGAATCAATCCAACAAGCCCAAAGATCTTAATGATTTCATTTGAGCATTCAAATACTTAAAATACATCAAATAATCAAAAATCATTCTCGAGCCAGAAGTGGAGTGGTTTGGATTTTGGATAGAATGAGACGCCACTCCTCCATCTATCCTCTCTTTCATATGAGAGCAGAGAGAGGAGAATTTAAAGCTTAAAGATCCTAAGCACAATAAAAGAGTCAACCACCGCCATGGCCGCCCGATCAGAATCTCGCCTTGTGAATCGGTTTTCGCCATCATCTACCACCGGTATCATCAATATCATCAAACATGTGAACATCGTGAACATCAAATATCATCGTCGTCATTCATCGTTTCAACTTCTTGCCATCATCTTTCACTAAAGATATGGTTCCATTCTCACATACTATTCTGGGAATCCCATCATGGAAGATCCTGTCTTATAAAAGAAATACAAAGTGGAAGATTTGCTGGGACCATTTTCTTTTCAGATTTTTCACATTAAATTTTCAGTTTCTTATTCGCTTTAAATATTATGTGTCGGACTCTAAAGAAGCTAAGTAAACTTTTACTAGTGGGTTTTTAAGCAAGTGGGTACTCGTATATGTCAAGACCATGTTGAAGCTCGTAATCATATTCTTGATATTGAAGTGAAGGGACTTGGAGCACCAATGTTTAGAGGAGCTTCATCCAAGGGTTCCTAAAAGGAATCCGCTTAGTATCACACTGAGTTAGGGTTGAGATCTATCTCCCGCCCAAGTATCAAGACTCTTCATTCGGAGATGAAGGAGTTGAGAGTGAGTCCAAGGGAGCATCTCTAGTGGTGAGGAGGACGTTGATATCACCAATGATAAGATGTAGCATCACTTGATGCATTTATTTATATGTATTATTATTAGTGTGTATCAATCTGATTCTCTCTTATATCATCATGTTAATGTTTTTAATGAAATATATATATATATATATATATATATATATAGATGATATGTTTTATTTTATTTTACCAACCGGTAATTGGTGAATATTATTCGACGCTAACCTATGGATGAGGTTGAATTGAATCCACCAGGATTTTTTGACCAATTCGAGATTGTTTGTCTTACTTGGCGATTAACTGTATGGAAGAGGTCACGGATGTCCACCAAGACCTTTTGACCTATCCAGGTATCACCAAAGTGTTACTTGACTTCTTACGTATGGAAGAGGTCATCAAGTCCTCTTGGGATTGATTATACCCATTGAGATACAACGTGAGTTATATTTCAAGTGGGAGGATTAAATGAAGAAGAACAAGCTTGTAAGAAAAACTATAAATTCATTACTCGATAAGTTGGTGATACAATCATAAGATGATTTTAACATGATATGAGTTTCAAGAGAAATGATGATAACAATAACAACAAGTCTTTATCCCACTAAGTGAGGTCAACTACATGAAGAGGAAATAACAGACGAGACAAAATAAAAGTTGCAACAGTTATGCAGTAGGAATTACTGATAATATTTTTGGAGATTCTCGTGTTCGAGATAAAGTTTTTCTCTCCTGGATCCTTGAGCTTGAATGTTCGGGCTTTACCAGTTATAACCATATATGGGTCATCCCAAAGAGGTGAGAGTTTATTGCGTTGAGGGCCTTTGCTGAGCCGAGACTGTAGGACCAAGTCACGATAGATATGGGATGAGATTTTACTCTTGGTGAAGTGACGAGCTACCTTTGGTGATAGGAAGCCCAAGTGCCATATCACAGTTTTGAGAAGTGTGGTGTCGAGTTTTTCTTCATTACCATCATGATTGAATAATTGAACTCTTGACTTGGAACCCGACATATCTACCGGTAAAATATCTTGTCAAAACACAAGTTATATGGTGTCTCACCCGGCTGATGTAGTGCATAAGCCCAAAAAACATTAGAAAGCTCATCAACCCATTGCCGCCTTCTCAACATTTTTAGTCCTTTGAGTATAGTGTTGGTAGCTTCACCTGCTTAGTTTGAGGATGTGCTACACATGCAAAAAATGAATGAAGATCTTTGCAAAAGGACTTAAAGACTTCTCCAGTAAATTGGGTTCTGTTGTCAGTGATGATCTTTGTAGAAAGACCGAATCGACATACTATATTTTTTCAAATAAATTATTTAGCATTTGCCTCTGTGATTTTAGCGAGTGGTTCGGCTTCCACCCATTTAGTGAAGTAGTCAACGGCTAAAATAATAAACTTTCGTCCGATTCTGCTATCTAAAAGGTCCCATGATATTAATTTCCCACGAGCAAAAGGCCACGGGCTTTGAAGGGATGAGAGCTCAGTATGCATGTGAGAGAGAAGAATGCAACTGACAACTTGCACAATTTTTTTGTGAACTCCAAGGCATCTTGTTTCATCGTAATAGAACCCTTGCCTTATAATTTTAAGGGCTAGCTCCTCCTAGTGTTCTCCACATATCCATGAGTGAACCTCTTAACGTAATCCTCTAAAGGTGAGAGGCATTTGAGGTATGGTCCAGAAAGCTTTGTATAGTTCACCGATAATAGTAAAGTTTGAAGCTTGTCTTGAGATGAGTTAGAAGTTGGGTCTTCATGAAGGGTTCCTTCTTATAGACAGATGGGGTCCATCCACGAATGTTCCTTTATCTCATTAATTGCTTGAATTACCATGACCCTTGGATACTAGGAAAATATATTTCTTCAACATGCCTTCTCTTAAATAGATCTCTAAGTAGATGTAGCAAGCTTAAGAGCGACCAGTATTCTTCTCTCGCAAGATGTGTGAATGATTTGATGTGTCTTGAAATGGCAAGAAGAGACTTCACCAAGTGGAGGTATCAGAGGATTATGATGAGTATTAAAGTTTCTCTCAACTTGGGAGACAAGTTGAGAGTCAGTGGATCACTAAGTCTTGAGCTCAATCAATGGCAAGTCTCAACCTCTATGAGCCTCATATTCACCATATTATTAGTTGCAAGAAATTTTAAAGTAAGTCCATACTCTAAGGTATTCTCACTGTGGAAAATAAGTAAGATTCTCGACACACTAGTACTCAAGCTCCATCAACAGAGGGTCCATTGAGGAGACGAAAGGCATGTATAGCTCTCTCCGAGTTGGGGCGTGCATTCCACTATAAAGTCTCAGTACTTGAGACTTTATAGTGGCAGATAGAAATTTATATCAAACTCTCAATTCTACAAACCACTTGATTAACCTTGATGCTTCTGGTTTCGTAGGATGACCCTTAATGGTAAATGAGTGTAAACGCGATAGTATGAGCTTGAAGTATGGATTAATTCTGAGAAAACTAAAGAGAAACCTTATCTCGCAAGTGGATAACGACTTTCTATATCGAGAATTTTGCCGACATAGTAAATTGGTTGTTGTTTCATCTTCTCGCACTAAAATTGAGCTTATCGCATGGGAAGAGACTGCGAGATATAAGTATAACATCTCTCCTTGAATAGGCTTGGATAGTAGGGGTGGAGATGCTAAATACTCCCTTAGTTGCTCAAAAGCAGACTGACATTCATCAGTCCATTAGAAATTATTATTTTTAGCTCCCTTTAATATTTTAAAGAATGACAAGTATTTATCCCCAGAACGGGTTAAGAAGCAGGATAACGCAGTAATTCATCCATTCAAATGTTGAACTTCCTTGATATTCTTCAGAGGAGTCATATCTTTGAGAGCTTTGGTTTTCTCGGGGTTGCCCTCTATCCCACGATGGGTTACCATAAATCCAAGAAATTTTCCGATAACCCCAAAAGCACACTTGGTCGTTAAGTCGCATATTATTAAGGTTAAAGCATATTTCTAAGTCAAAAATATGATGATTCTTCCAAGCTTTTCACTAACATGTCATCCACATATACCTCATTGTCCTAGTCTTTAAAACCTTATTCATAAGTCGTTGATAGGTAGCACCAAAGATTTTTTAACCCAAACGGATAACTTGGTAACAATATAAACCTTTATATGTTTGAAATGTTGTAGCTTCTTCATCCGTGGTCCATTTTATTTTAAGTAAGCATCCAAAAATTGAGCATTTGATGTCGGACGTAGCATCAACCAATTGATCAATTCGAGGAAGATGAAAACTATCTTTCAGGCAAGCCTTGTTAAGGTCGTGTAATCAATACACATTCTCCATGTTCCATTTATTTTCTTAACCATGACAATATTTGCTAGCTATGTAGGGTAATGTACCTCTCATGAATCCCGCTTCTAGAGTTGTTAACTTCTTGTTCAATAGCATGGAGGTCGAGTGCAAAACTTCTTCTTGGATGATCGGTTTGAATGTTGGATCAATTGGAGTGCATGATCATTGGGATCGACCGGCATATCCGTCGACCAATGAAGATGTCTTGATTTCTATGCTATAAGTCTATTTTTTTTCCCTTCTTGAGAGCATGGATCCCACTTGTAATCGCTCATGGTTGGTCATCGATAATACAAGAGAGCAAGTCTTCTAAGGAAGCTTTCGATACTTCTTCATCTCAAAATTAAAATCTTGATGATGAAGGTCACGTATGGTTGGGCTTCGAGATAACATGATTGCTTATCTATTGATTTCCACAAACCACCCCAACTCCAATGTTAGAAATTCATCTTAAGATGAGATAATCAAGTCATGCACCAAAATTGATTGGAGGGACCTTCCAAAGATAGTGTTATATGTGAATCGACTTGACCACCATGAATTGGATTAAATGAGTCACTTGTCGAGGAAATTCACCAAGGATAATAGGAAGGGTGATTGTTCCCTCTACTCACACAGGGAGATTATCAAACCCGTACAATGGTCCTGCAGTGGGTTGGAGTTCTTATACATTTAGGCATACAAAATCCCATAGCCTGTGTCAAAATAAGAGTCAAATAAATTTGATAAACTTTATATTAGAAGTCTTGATTTCATACCACTCATGCTCTAGTCTCTGGTGAGTGAGTTTAAGGACTTAGTTTCTTCTCTAAATAAATAACAAGCCATCTTGCAAAGCAAGACTTGCCTACAGATTTAAAGCATAGGAGAGTTAGGCTTGCCACTCAGATAATAAGTCCAGTGATTTATTCTCTCTGGAGGTAAACCATACCCATTTTTATTAGATTGGTCGTGTTTTTGGCCCTCAAAAGCTCCCCAAATTTAAGAAGGTGGTTTGTTTTTTTGAAGCATAAATCCTTTTTTCATAATCTTATATGAAATTATAAATCATTCTAATAAAATGTCAACTACAATTAACTCCTTCAATTTTAAAAATATAAAGCTCAACTATATGATAGATTGGAATGCTCACTATGCCTCCTAATATCATGACCATTCCCTACTCATCTCCCTCAGCTTCCAAAATAAGTCTATTCTTTTGATCTATCCCATTTGATTTTCCAACATACCAATCCTTTGATAAATTTTACCCTTGAAATCTTTGAGAAAATTATTTACTTTAATCAAGTATTCTTAAATAATTCTCATTCTTAGGATGTAATTAATAATGGGCTTGCCTCCATAGAAACTAAGAACTCATAAATAAATTTTACTTTACCTTTTCATGTAAAGTAGGAAAGACCTCGGTATATTCAAGACATCATGCCTTGAGTCCTTATTAGGTAATTAAGTACATTAAGGATGGTGAATTCTATCTTTAAGATAGTACATTATTCCTTAATATGCATATGATCACTAATAAGTAGCTCTAAGATTGTCCATCTCAAAATAAACATGAATCTTAATCAACAAGTAATAATAATAACTTATATACATCCCTAGTACCTCGAGCTCTACGATATGCTACACATGAAGGAAGAATGAAGTTAGTGAACTACCTCTTGAATAATTAAAAAATATTGCTAACTGAAAATAAAATGCAAGAAATAATAATCAATGAAGAGATAAAGACAAAGAGAAGAGAAAAAAAATTGGTGAGTTAGTTGCACCTAGTTGAATATGATCAAGTGTCATACGAAAGGTTACTCAATACCAAATTTAATATTTTCAATGGTAACCCAAAGAAATATCTAGCCCAATTTAAAGCAACTTGTGGTAACACAAGAGGAAATAAGCATAAGGAGCAATCTACTAAATGTAAGCCTCATAAGTCAAAGAAGTCGACTAAGAAAAATAAGATCAAGAAGAGAACTACAAAATATTAATAATTTAGAGTATCACCACCGATAAGATAATCATTTAGCGCATACTTTATGCCTAAACTTCAATTATTGAAACGGATGAAGAAAATAATGGTGAATCTTATCCAAGAGAGTCAATCATCATATGATATATCGGTTTTTCTCAGTTATTTTGAAATGACAAGGGTAGTCGTAATGATTGACCAACCCATCAAAATTTTATGGAAAGCAAGAAGAACAAGAGTTAACATCTAAATTTTATTTAATGACTCAAGAAGATAGTTTAGATGAAGATTTATGTTTTCTCGATGGAGAAGAATTACACATCGATATCATCAAATGAAATGTATGAAGTTGAAAAATTAACCCTTTTGGTCAATCATAGAATAAGATTTGAAGAAACTACCTCTTCTAAGAATCGAGCAAGATAAGGTGATTCAAGTTTAATTGAGAAGTAGTAAAGTCTTACCACCTTCATCAAACAAAAGGAAATGCAAAAAAGTAAAGGAAAATTAGTCAACAAAGATATCATTCTGAGAAATCTTAGGATAAAACCTAAATCAAGCAAAAAGATAGATTATAATATTCTATCACATCTGAGAAAGATCCGCACAACTGTGTGTAATGGCCTCTTGATGTCTCTCAAAACTTTGATGGCTCTCAAAGATCGGAAAGTTATGAAGCTTACTTTGCAAAAAAATGCATCAATCATTACAAATTCAAGATCCTAAGTAATCACATTTTTGAAGAAGATCTTATGTTGGGAATAATGAATCACAACTATCCTCTATATGTTACCGAGAGTGATGGCATTTCGATCAATCAATATTGATTGATTCAAGTTATTCTATCAATCTTATGAGCTAAAATATTAAGAGGATTATCACTTGATATCCAACATCTTGAGAGATAAGTTAATGGTTCATGTTTCAATGAAGGGCAAAAACCTAGGTTCTTTTATTCTCTCACAAGTTTGAATTTATATACGTAAGCCAAGTTTCATGTAATCGTTGATATATCATTTAGAGCTCTTTTGGTCGACCATGGTCGCATGAGTATGCATGGTCCCATCAACTATGCATCGTGTATGAAAACAAAAAGAGTTTAGAATTCTTGCAATCTACAACCATTCTCCAAAAAAAAGATTTATGAAGATGCAAAATATTTTATCCCTAAAGAGCATAAGTTAAGAGCCTCTTGAAGCAAGCATCCACTTCAGAACTAAAAGCAACTTTACAAAGTGAAAGAGCGTAAGCAAAGAGGAAGAAAGAAGGCAATGCCGACTCATTAAAGCAATTAACTCTACATCTAAATCAAGAAGATTAGTTCCTCACTTGGGAAGTGACACACAAAGAAGAAAAATATTCTTGTCAAACCAGGAAACTTAAAAACTTTCAAGAAAGGCAAAGTATGAAATAAGTGATTCTGATTCAGACTATAACTTTGAATCTACTTATGGAAATAAAGAGTTCGATATCATCAAGAAGGATAGCTCACTTGGCAGAGTCAGATGACTCACTAAAAATCATACCCATCCTTTAGTAGTGCTTCAAAGAAATTACTCCACTGGATGTCCATAACATTGAAGAATTGATAACATTCTATGTGCCACCTGAGTGAGAGTGAACAGAACTCTATTTCACAAATCAAGAGTCTCACCACAATTTTACCCCTACTCAACATGAATATTATGATGAGATAGTGCCAACAAGGATACCAATATACTATCCACAAAAATTACGAAGAATGATGCATAAGCTTGGGATTCATATTGAAACTACTAAACATAGAACTCAAATCTTTAACAAGATGTGGGCCAAAGAAGTCCTCAAGCATCACAAGAAGTGATAAGTTTATCACTAAAGATCTTGGGTTCATCCACAAATCTCATCAAAATAAAGTTTGTTATAATGTAATGTTTGAGATCAAACTAATAGTGACAAAGAAGAGGATCTCCATGATTTTCTTCTTACAAATGATGAAGAACTAGAAATCAAGCCTGTGCTTGAAGAACTCGAAGATGCTGAACAAACAGCTATTATGGATGAACTCAAAAAAATCAACCTAGGAGCTGAAAATGATCCTCATCCAACTTTCATCAGTGCCCTTCTACCTGATGAGAAAGTTGAAGAGCTAAAAATGCTACTTTATGAATTCAGGGATTACTTTTTCTAGACATATTCTAAAATACTAGGCTTATCCCTAATATATAGTAGTTCATAAACTGCTATTAAACCAAATGTGATGCATAAGCAAGCTCCTAGGTGAATGAGATTGAAGAACATGTAATTATAGAAACTAAAAAGTCGATCAAGTAGGCTTCATCAAAAGGAGAAGCATAAATTGATAGCCAACATTATCTTAGGAAGAAGAACGCCAATCCTCGCATTGACTTCATAACCTAAATAAGCCCAAAAGATGACTTTTGCTTCCATATAAGTATAGTGGACAATACTTCCATACATGTTCTCATTCATGATGATCTGGATATAATCAAATCAAGATGGCTAAGATGAGAAGCACACATCATTTAGGACGTCAATTAGTGTATACTACTACATAGTCATGTATTTTGCTTTGAAAAATACTGGAGTTACCTACCAAAGATCATGACGCATATTTTTGATGAGTTAATTCACCAAAATGTGAAATGTTATATTGATTTGGTGAAGAGCTTATATCATGAAAATCATTTTGAAGACTTGAGAATTGTATTGGAGATAATCAAAAAATATGATCTCAATATGAATCCTTTAAAATGTGCATTCGAGGTATCCTCTAAAAAATTCCTTGGGTATATTGTATGTCACAGAGAAATTGAAATTGACCTTGCTAAAATCAAGGCAATTAGATGCTCCTAAAGTTTGTACCCATTCTTTATAAGGACAAATAGCATCCATCAATTTATATCAAACCTATCAGGACACTGTTAAGGGGTCATAAAGTTGATGAAGAAGGATGTTCTATTCAAATGGGACAAGGAGTGCCAAGAAGCTTTCAATAGCATTAAAAGCTACCTGTTAAATCCACCAATTCTTATAGCGCCTGCCCCTGAGAATCCCCTCATTCTATACATAGTTGCATTAGAAGAGTCTCTTGGAGCATTATTGGTACAACACAATAAAAAAAGCAAAGAGAATGCTCTTTATTATATCACAAGATTAATAGAAATGAGATAATCGATAGAAGTATTTGGCATTGATCTTTGTAGTCCAAAAGCCCATCACTATATATTGTCTCACAAGATTACCCTCATCTCAAGGATCGATCCAAAGTACTTGATGATAAGACCAAAGATTGACATACGCTTGGCAAGATGAAAAATATTTTACAATTTAATAATACGCAGTAAAGCAAGATAAGTTTTTTAGCACATCCCATCCCTCAGACTCTTCTTAATGCTGATTTTGATGAGCAAATTATGCTCATTCATGAAAGAGAAAAATCACATATTTGGGAAATGTACTTTGATGGAACCTCATCAATAAAACAAGTCAAACCTCTAAATTTCCAAGGGCAAGAGTAAGAATCACATCATCTTCATAACAATGAGGAATAATGAGACATATATGACCGAGCCAAGAACTAATAATGAAGGGTATAAAGCATTAGACATCTTGAAGAAGCTATTTTAGGCATTCAAAACTTGCATATTTTGATTCTCGCTTATTATAAATCAAGTACTTGGCATCTATAAAATCAATTGAGTTAGCTTATCACAAGCGAAGTTCTTGAGCTTATGAAGCAAATACCAAATATCACACTAACTCGAGTCTCTCGATCTGAGAATAGTAAAGTAGATTGCTTAGCAAAATTAGCTAAAGAAATGGTAAGTGTGAATTGTGATTATGTCATGATTGGCGTATTTACTCGACGAGTTATAGAGCCAACAAAGTATCAATCCCCGCAGGTAGATGGGTTACTAAATTCAACACGAGATGTGACTTGCTCCTCATACCCCTAAAATCAAGTTATACAGAATAGCTAAGAATGACATTGCTCGTAAAAGATGAATCCTTATAGAAGAAGAGCCACATGATTGGAGGCGACCCTTTATCGACTACTTTAAAGAAGATAAATTACTAAATAATAAATCAATAGCAGTTCAAATTAAGAAGAGAATATTGCGCTATGCTTTCATCAACAACACTCTATATCATAGATTATTTGAACAAATGTGGCTACGAAGCCTAAATGTAGATAAAGCATGCAAAGTGATAGTTGAAGTTCATGAAAGACTTTGTGGTGCACACGGTCCCAAGATGGCGAAAGATCAAAAGGATAGATTATTATTGGCCATCTATGGTGAGAGATCAGTATTAATCATGCTAAGAGGTGTCATAAATGGGAATATAATCCACCAACCTCCAAATCCACTACAAACAATAGCATCTTGGCATTTTGAATGTTGGGGTATGTATGTAATTGACCAATTGATATCGCCGGAGACACCGCTTCATCCTAGAAGGACATTATTTCTTTATGGGCTAATTCCATTTTTAAAGAAGTCACTATTGATCGAGTGATTAACTTCTTCACACATAATGGTCTATATTTGGAGTGCCAATAATTTTGATAATGGGCTTTCAAAATATAAAGATTTATAGATTCATCGATCGACAAAATTGATGATACTCTTCAATATACAATCTAAGAGCAAATGGTTTAAGGAAGACATTAGTCAAGCCAAGAAGATCCTTACTAAAAATAGAGAATGATACTAAACTAATAGAGGCACTATGGGAGTATTGAACTACCTACAAGACACCAAAGCCACTCCTTATTGGTATTTGAAATAAAAGAAGTTCTCCACCAAAGTTGAGTTACCTTCACTCGAAATATCCAATACAATCTAACCCAAGATCAAAATGCTCATCTGAGAATGGAGAAACTCGACACGCTTGATGAATTTAGATTGCAAGCTCATTAAAATCTGGAAGTTTATCGAGCAAAGATGTCCAGGGCTTTTGACCATATGGTGTGATCTCGAACATTCCAAATAGGGGAATTGGTCTAGAAAGACCAATTTTCTAATCAAAATTGCAAAAAAATTTGAGCCTTTGTCATTGAAAGTATAAGGAGAGGCATACCAACTAAGGTGAAAGACCAATGTGTTAATTAATTATCATTAAAAGTATTACACATGAATACATTCTGGTACATAGAAATCGCAAGATGGGATATTTTTAATATATCTATTTATGCCGACATCGTGCTTCATGTCAAGATCCCTAAATAAATATACTCACTCAATATAAAAAAAAAACTTTTTTGTGAAAATTCCCTATTACACAGGGGGCATTTTAGATTTCTATATATAAATGAAATCAATGTTACATGTTAAAACCCTCTTAAGACCATATCAATTCAAATATTGATGTTTTTGTAATTTCATCTTGAAAGTTCTTCTAAATGTGCTTTAGAATTCTCCCACAAGATAGGGGCATTTTAGTTATTCAAGTTTATTTGAGTTGACATCGCTATATAATTGAATATATTCAAATACATCAAGCTTTATGCTAAATCCTAAATATACTCAATTATTATTGTTGTAAGTTCTTATATAAAAAGAATCTATTGTTATGCAAGAAAATATAGCCCTAAATGTCAAAAATTTCTCAAGATTCATCAAATGTCGAGATCAAGTCAAAGAACTCCCAATTTTGGAAGCTTCAATCAATCGAGTTAAAACTCTACATCTCAAGTCTAGACATGGATTTTAAAGGTCAACTCAATAAGCCTACAAATGGCGAGTTGTTTCTCCTCACTCAACAAGCCGTAAGAAAAGGCCAGAAAGAGTATATTGTTCATGATAAAACCACCAACCTATCATAGCCTAAGTCAAAAACTCGAGTGGGTTCTAAAGGTCGAACTCAACAAGCCCAAATGTGACCGAGTTATTGATGCTCTCCTCACTCAACAAGCCATAAAAAAAGGTTGTAGTGAAAGAGCCCCTCGCCATCCAATGATGATGTTAATCTCAAACCGATTCGATAGTGATTACAAGTAAACTAAAATCTAAGAGATCTTTCTACTTGATTGAGAGACCAAGACAAGGAAACTCTCAATGAGCTATCTCAAGTCAATCTTTATATTGCCTAGGGTGATATTTCAATTTATTCTCAAATGATCATCAAGCACAAAGCAAGGTCAATCTCATCAAGTCCATCAAAGCAAAGCACAAGAGAAACACTTTCATAGTTCATACAAAGCCGATGGTAACTAAAGATATTTTATAACACATTACTAGTTGATAACTCAACATTATGTTTATAAGCTTAGGCCATCTATGTAGCCTTCAACGAGTCTCACAAAATAACAAGCATGGACTTAAAGTGTACATACACTTCGACAAGTCAATGTGACAAACGTCAATCCTTCATCAAGTCCATCATCAAAATTAAAGCTATGATGAAGGAATTTCCAAATCTCAAAATAAGCACCAATTCCTCCATCAAATAATCAAGCATGAAGCTAGTGTTGTAAGAAACTCAAATGAATGATAAAAGAAAGAGATCTTTAGCAAAGTCATTGAAGTAGAGAGTAGGTGTGTAAGAACTCTTATCTATCCCACAAGTCAATTCTAAAAATCATCAATCTTGTCATTTATCATGTCCTAAATAAGACATCATACTAATGATAAATCCTATCAAAGCTTCCGTAAGCTATTACAATCAAAGTTGAAATGATCCAAGTTCTATTAGCCCAAAGGGTCATTCAACAAATGTGACTCACTCATGCATTAATAACATTTGTTGGGGGGAATTTGTTGACCTTCACATATGCTACACAAGCTGAATCGAGCCTATAAGGTAAATTTGATCAACTTCAAATGCTTTATAACACAAATCTTAGCTATGATGCACCAAATATCACTGAAATTAGTCTAAATGACCTTCGATCAACGAATGACTTTGTGCGCTCGTAAGATCAAAATTGGTCAAAATATAAATATTGCATAATCTAAAGATTAACGAATTATCAATGTGCCGATGCATATTAATCGCTACGACGATATCCAAATGACCTCCGCTCATGAAATTGATTATGTTAGTTTCAAACATCAAAATCTATCAAGTAAGACTATCGACTCAATTCGCATTGCAAAAATCAAGTACGAATGATAACGCATATTTTGAATGAAATTAACCCAATTTATGCCGACTTGAACCAAACGCCTCGACAAATGCTCCATTTTGTTCAACATCGAATAAACTTGAATCAACATGTATACAATCTTATTGAGGCATAAAGTTCATATTAAAGTCGATTAAGATAAAAATATATTAAAAAAAGCTTAAATCTAACCTAAATCCATAAAAAAATAATCCTATTCTTCAAAAACAAACTCAAGCTCCTTCGATGATGAGTCGCTTCTCTTCGATAGAAACTCCTTCCTCAAACCACCACTCTTCCGTCAAATGAAATGCACCCTTCAACCGTTCCTCCAAGGAAATTGAAACCAAGACAAAGGCTACCGCATCGAGCTCCTCTCTCTATTTCCTTTATCCAATCAAGTATAGCTTTTCCTTCCTTCTAACCACAAGCAGAGGTCCTTCTACTCTTCTTCTTCTTTCTTCTTCCACTTCTTCTTCTTTAAAATTGATCACTTCTTCTTTCTTTTCTTCCCATTTTTCAAATCAAAATTCCATTCCCCTCATTTCTTCCAATCTTCTCTTTCCTTCTCTTCTGAACTAAAATTTTTTTTAAATCTGAAAAATTCCTCCATCAGAGAAACTCATTTTAGGGCTCTTCTCTCGATTTAGCATCTCCTCCATCTCATCCGACCTTTTTTTTGCTCACGAGAGGAACACTATCATTAGGTTCTTCTCTTGGTTTTCGCATCTCCATCTCTCTCCTCGCATCATTGCAAAATAGAAAATAAGTTTGAACATGTTATGTGATTGTGTATATGTATATGTTTTTCTCTGGATTCAAAGGCCTCATCACACTCATAAACAAATGGGATGAAAAATTGGTTGTGTTGAAAGACATCACACGCTCATTAGGTGTACCAGTAACATCTATTAGATGTCCCTCTAATGAAAATCAAATTTCAAATCTAACGAAAAAATGGGAGAAAAAGAACCGCTTAAGAATGCTAAACAAAAAACTTAAAGCTAAATTCAAATTAAAAGTATCAAACAAGATGAAAAGAGGGAGGAAAAGAACATACAATGAATACAAAAGTAAAACATTAAATCAAAGAGAAAAGAGGTGAAAAGTACTTACAATATTTATCTGCGAGTTGAAAGCCCAAAAAGAAAATTAAACATTCTCTTTCAAACACCCAACTCCTCAAACAAATGGAATGTAAGACCCCTCTTGGCCTTATTTTAGAAATTGGGGGGTAATAAAGGACCCACTCAAAAAAAAGAAATTAAGTAATGAGTCCATGTTCTCACAAATTTCTCAAACAAAAAAGGGAGGGAGAACTAAACAAATCTTAACTGAGATAGGGGGAGTTAAATGTTAAATTCATAAAGAAAATTATAACAAAACTCTAAGTTCAATTGTTCTTAAATATGAAACCTAATGTGGAGTTAGGGATATTAGAGTTGATGCTTATTATGTGAATAGAGCCTCTATTGAATACTCAAAGTACTAAATTCACAAGTGATCATAAGACAAATTGAAATTGAAAATTAGATGATGTCAAGAAATAAGAATATGATTGAACATCAAATCAAAACATAAGAGAACCTCTTGGAATTAAGATACACTCTTCAAACATATTCAAATAAATTGAAAAAATTAAAGAATTCATCGAGACTTTTCATGAGATCATGATTGTTTATAAGCATAAGCAACTAACTTGGAAAATGATCAAGAAAAATTAAATATAGTTGGCAATGAATTTGAGAATCATCATAAGTGAGGGTCTATTGAAATTCAAAGACTAATCAACTAATCAATTAAATATTAATTAAAATCTAATAAGATGTTAAACCAATTTACAACACTTTCTACGCCAATCGCAATACTTTACAAGCAAATAATTAAGGCATTATTCTTAAATACACCGCATGGGCCCTACACTATAATTTGAATGCTTAAATTTAAGTTCGAGATGCTGGGTTGTTTTTCATTTAGTCTGATCGGGTCCCATTAACAAAACCAAAAAATCTATTATAAGAACTTCAACTTAGTAAAATATCTGAA
>CM038219.1:80028-270553 GCA_021442155.1 Cymbidium sinense
TGGAACTTCACTTAGAAAATTTGGGTATGCTAAATGAAGTTCCAAATTGTTTGAAAATTTTTGGTTTTGCATTGGAGACTTCACTTAGCAAATTTGAGTATGCTAAATGAAGTTTCAAAGTCTTTAAATTTTTTTATTTTGAATTTGGAGACTTCACTTAGCAAATTTGAGTATGCTAAATGAGGTTCCAAATGTGTTTTAAATTTTGAAAATATGATTGTTAAGTTTTGATTTTTGATAAGAAGTCTTCCATTTCACATTTGGGTATGTAAGAATGGAAGTCAATCTTATCTTTGAAATATAGAAATTTTGTTTTGTGTGTGAGTATTGCTTTTTGAGAAAGGGATTTCCAACTTAATCATATGTGGGATATGTTTAAGTGGGATTTCCAAATGATTTTATTTTTTTATTTGGGAATGAAATCTTCATTCAATAAATTTGGGTATATTGAATGGAGATGTTCATATGTGCTTTTGAAAAATTTAGTTTGGTTTGAAAATAAAACTCTCATTCAATAGGTGTGGGTGTATTGAACGGAAAGGTTCATATGTGCCTTTTGAAAATTTTATTTTTTGATTTTGATTTTGACTTTTGGAAAGATGATTTTTCATTTTATTTTTGTAAATGAAATCTTCATCAAAATGAATTGAAGGAAGATGTTCATTTGTGCTTTTGGAAATTTTAGTTTTGTTTGAAAATGAAACTTCCATTCAATAAGTGTGGGTCTATTGAATGGAAAGATTCATGTGTGCTTTTTGAAAATTTTGATTTTAATTTTTGGAAAGATGATTGTTCATTTTATTTTGAAAATGAAATCTTCATCAAAATGAATTGAAAGAAGATGTTCATTTGTGCTTTTGGAAAAGATTGTTAGTTTTATTTTTGAAGATTCCTACATGTAACAATTATAATAATTATTAGATGAGGGTGATTTAAGAAAATTTTGTGTAAAAATTTTATTATGTGCATTTTTGAAAGAGTGCTTTTATGGAAAATTTATTTTGTCTTTATTATTTTAGAATGAACCTTTCTTTATCAAAAAGATGATAAAGAGGAAGTCTTTGAATGCTTTCTTTTATTAGATTTTCATTTTTTTTACCCATTGGAGAACCCAATGGGGGTTTTAAGACCAACACGGGGTGAGGTCCTAAATCCTAAAGATGTTGGCTAGCTTAACTTAAGGATGCAATAAGCTAAGTGCCAAAGGAAAGAAAGATAGTCTTGGGTTCATGCAAAAGTACAAACTCACTATTGATGCTTAGAGATAATGATCATTTACCAAAGATGGAGAGAGGAACCATCCCCAGCGAAGTCACTAAAAAATCTATGGTGGAAATTTTTAACATTCCCATAATGTCCTCTCATCATCATCTATTTCCTTTCCTTTCTCAGGTGGAAAGAAAGAAATAAATGAAAGAGAATAACATAGGGGAATGAAAAATCACCTTGGTAGGACACCACGTAGATCCACATATGTACTTATTAGGATGATCAGGTATGGCATTGAGGAGAGGTGTACTATCTTGAAAGATAGAAGTCACCACCCTATATTGGACCTAATCAATAAAATAAGGACTCTTAAAGACGTTGGGTCTTCGAGGTATACTTTACATGGAAAAGTAAAGCATGGTTCATTTTAAATTGGGTTCATTAAGTTCCCTACAGGAGCAAGCCCCCATGGTTAATTACATCCTAAGGAATGGGGATTCCTTAAGAAAACTCTGGATTAAGGTAAATGATCATTGTCTCTAAAGATTTCAATAGGAAAAGGACTATCAATCGATTGATTTATTTTGAAGATCAAATGTAATCAATCAAAGAAGATTTATTATCGAAGCCAAACGAAGATAAGTAGGAAATGCTCACAATGCTAGGAAACCTAGCGAGCATCTCAAACTATCTTATGATTGGGCTTTATATTTTTGAAATTGATTTAGTTTGTTTGAGTTGAATTTTTTATTAGAATGCTAGGGCTTATAATTCCACAACACAAGATTATGAAAATGCCTAAGAGGAGAGGATTTAGGCTTAGGGCCCACAAAGGGGAGAAGCAATCTCAGAACTTTAATCTAGGGAGCTTTGGTGAGGGTCAAAAGCATAACCTAAATCTAAGGTGAAAAATGGATATTTGGTTTGCCTCCACAAGAGAGGGCAAACCACCTGACTACTTGGAGTTAGGTTAGCATCAAACAAAAGATATGTTTTTGTGTTTGTGTTTATGTTTGAAGGAGGACATGATGCTGCTTGGGTTTTCTCACACCTATCCTAAAACATGCTTAAACGTTGATGAAATGGTGCCGCGAATGGTAATTATGATCCCACAAAGAAATGATGTTGCTTGGGTTCTCTCACACCTAACTTAGTTGTGCTAGTAGAAATAGGATGCCTCTTGGGTTCTCTTACACCTACTCTAGTAGCGTTGGGAAATTATGTTTAATTTGTGTTCATGTTGTGAAAGAGGGATGGGATGCCTCTCGGTTCTCTTACACCTACCATAAACACGCCATGATGGATTCACAAATAAGCAAACAATGCTTCAAAATGAAGAGAATATTTTGATGAATTGGATAGAATTTTGATGATAATTATTTTCAAACATGATTTTATGGGTAATATTTATTCAAATAAAGCCCATTAATTGGAAGCATCGGGTGTTCACCTTTACAATCAATAAGTTGATAAGATCTTCCTTGGTAGGCCTTCTCTCTGACAAAAGGCCTTCCCAAGTGGTTCAAACTTACCTCCCATCTTTCGATAGGGGAACAATTGGTCTCCTTAGAAAAGCTCTCACTTGAAAAGCTCTAGGTCACCATTTTGTTGTGAGCTTGAATTATCTTGGCTTATTATATAACTCAAGGTTCTAGCACACCCGTAGGCGTCTCTCCTTCAAACCTTCGAGCTCTTCTAACCACAACTTGGCATTCTGCTCTGTAGTGATTTTACTACCCATTGTTATCTTTAGTAATGGGAGTTGAACTTGTAATGGTAGAATGGCTTCGATCCCATACACTAAGGAGAACATGGTCGATTGATGGAGTTTTGTATGTGGTGTGGTATGCCCACAAGGCTTCAACTAGCTACTTATGCCACTGTCGCTTATTATCATCGAGTATCTTCTTTGGTATCTGGATGAGAGTTTGTTGAATGCTTCTGCTAGACCATTTTCCCTGAGATAGTAGATGGTTGAGTATCTGTAATCTATACTATGTCTCTGTGGTGAAATATTTTCAATTTCTAAGAGTAATACTTCCATTTTCAATCTATGTGGAATAAAATGAAGATAGAAATATACTCTTTTATGCATTTTGATACCACAGATCTGCAGATGTTCTTATTAGGGTGATCGGGTATGACATTGAGGAATGATGTACTATCTCGAGAGACAGACGTGACCATCCTATAAATGGACCTAATCACCTTAATAAGGACTCCTAAGGACTATGGGTCTTTGGAATGTACCAGAGATTCTTTCCCTACTTTACATGAAAAAATAAAGCAGGGTTTATTTTAAACCGAGTTCATTAAGTTCCCTATAGAGGAAAACTCTCATAGTTAATTACATCCTAAGGAATGAGATTCCTTAAGAATACTCTCGATTAAGGTAAATGATTATTGCCTCCAAAGATTTCAAAGATAAGACTATCAATCAATTTATTTTTTTAGAAGATCAAGTGGGATTGATCAAGAGGAGGGAGTTATTATCGAAACTAAAGGAAGATAAGTAGGGGATTCTTAGGATATTAGAAAACCTAGTAAGCATCCGAAACTATCCTATGGTTGAGCTTTATGTTTTTGAAATTGAGGTGATTTATTTATTTGAGTTGAATTTTTATTAGAAATCTTGGACTTACAATTCCGTGACATAAGATCATGGAAATGCCTAAGAGGTGAAGATTTATGCTTGTAGTCCACAAAGGGAAGTAGCAGCCTCTGAATCTATATCTAGGGAGCTTTGGCGAAGGCCAAGGCATGACCTAAATCTAAGGTGAAAATGAGTATTTGGTTTACCTCCAGAAGAGAGGATAAACTACTCAACTGTTGGACTTAAAATCACCTGGGGGTTGCCGCCAACTAACTCCTACGATTTTAAATACATGTAGACATGTCATATGCTTTTGCGAGATAGCTAGACTGTTATTTATTTAGAAAGAGACTAAATCCTTAAACACACTCCCTGAGAGACTAGATCATTTAGGGCATGATTAATGAATTAAATCTAATGCAAATTTTTGTTATGTTTTACTTTTCATTTTTGGATAATTGATTTGACACAAGCTATGGGATTCATATGCCCAGTACATGAGAAATTAGATTATGGGCCAAAATCAAAAAGAGGTGTGTTTCCACCATGGCACTCAAAGGTTAAGTTCCACGACAAAGGTGAAAGCCCTCCATAACAAGAGTGAAACAAGATGTTTTTTTATGCATGAAGTGAAAACATACAATATCCAGCTAAGGGGTTGCTAAATCTTTTATCTTGCTTATAACCTAGGCTTTAAGTGAGGTTATGAATCATTTATTTTTAATTTGAGTTGAATAGTTCAATAGAAAATTTATTTTCCTAAGAGCCTAATCACCTTCAGGCCATACATCAAAGCAAGGAAGAAATTAGGAAAATATGTCATCTTAATGCACAATCTAAATAAACATCAAATAATTTATAAAGCTAGCAAAAAAGAATAAAAGGCCTTCTATGGTCGAGCTCCACCTCACAAACCTGAAAATAAATTGGGTAGCCAAGCTTTACACTTATACAACCCGGATTATAAATGAATTAATTACAATCAATTAGGATTTTATGTTATGGGGGTCTTCATTCTTCATTCTTCATTCTTCATTTATTCTTTCTTCTTTTCTTTTTTCTTATTTCTTCTTTCTTCTTTTCTTTCTTCTTTCTTCTTTTGGTTGGTTAAAATGTGGTTGCTCCAAAGGCTTCACATGGTACATAAGACATAGTCTTATAACCAATGTTCATCCTAATCGCCCATAACAATCATTCCAAATCCTAATTGCAAAATTACATGAAAATGAGAAATAGGAAATCTAACTAAAACTTGCAAAATAGAGATTAGCTAAACAAACCATACAATCCCAAGTATGTATATGAATAAATTGGACTTAGCACCCCCACACATGGGTATCCAAGTCCACCTAGCCTATTTTTGGATTATGCTTAGGGGTATAAGCAACATGCATAAAAAATATTTTATATTTTTTACTGCCCCTATATAATCCCAGAAGATAATGATTAGACTAAGATCACCCTACCATTCAGTCTATGCACATACACCCTAACATCCAGACTAAAATATTACATCACAAAATAAAATCAAGCATCAAACCATGCACGCCCTAACATAGGACTAGAAATAGTGACTTAGCCTAATGTGTGTGTCATTTAAGGCTTGTGTGGTATGTCTTAGCTAGGCTTTAAGATTAGAGTTTTCTAAGTGTGAGAGGTTCAACTTAGAGGGTTGTTTCATTTAAGTGATTTAGTTGATTTGGTTGATTTTATTTGATGACCTTATTTTGTTTAAATGACCCTATACATAATTACTAAGTGTTGTAAAGAGAGAAAAATAGAATAAAACTTCTTTTTCTTCCCCACCTTAAGTAATTTCTAAGGTAGATTCATTATTGATTTTTGTTTAGTGAATGTTTTATTATGTGTTTTAATTGATCCTAAGTTTATATTTTCCCTAAACAAACCTATTCAAAAAGAATAAGGCATTTTAAGATTAAGTAAAGTGAATTACTATTATAAAACACACAACAATTTATTTCTCTCCAACATGTGTAACATGCATATGGAAGAACCCTAAGCATATCTATACATGCAAATGGAAATATTTAGCACACCTTAATGATTATGATAAGGGATGTTTCTTAAGAGAATTTGGATGCTTCATGATGCATGATTTTATTAAGTAGAAAAGAAATGGATTCTTTTATCCATTATTCATATGCACATTTACATATATGAAAAACATAGTATGGCCATTATTTTCTACACCAGGGGTGAAAGGTACAAGACCTACTTAGGGCTACTTAAATCCTCGCAACCCTGGGATGTCCAGACTAATATATCACTTTTCTTAAATACATGTGCATGTAAAAAAAGAAATGAATGGAAAAAGAATTATGCAAAAAGTTTATGTTTATTTGTTTGATTCATTGGTTGTTTGATTTATATGTGCAAATGTGAAGATCCTTCTTATATGATAACATAGGAATGAATAAGAATAGATTTAAGCAAGTGTTGTGTTCTTTTCAAATGAACTATAAACTTTGTAAATCCTATTCAAAACTATGTTAAAAGAGAAGAGAAGGAAAAGTCACATAATGCACATCTTACATTATATTCACATGCAAGATTATAAGTAACTATAAGTAGCATACCCTTCATTTGTAATATTTGATTTATAGGTTTTGAAAATAATTTTGGATTTAGTAGTGATAATAGTCATTCATATTCTTACTTTAGCCAAATCATGCAATTTAACATAAAGGAAATATTTCATCTTTAATTTATTTTTCAAAAGGTATGAATGCATGATTTTCATATGACAAACACATTTAGCATGCCAGGAAGGAAATAAAGTGATGCAAGCATGTAATTTCATTCACCTTAATTAATTCCTAAAGATAATCCTATGGAATAAGAACATTTAAAGTGAATCAAATTTTTTTAAAGAGATTTAATTTGATTTAGGAAATGTGAACAAGTTTGCTGGTCCTAACCCATCTCCCACATGTGTACTATTTTAGTTTAATTTTTAGAACCATTAAGTTGATTTTATATTTTGTTTAGGTTAAGGTGTAAATTAGGTTCATTAATTACCCCTTACCTATACCTCCTTAACATAATTATTCAAACAATTGTGAGCCAACATATGACATGTAATCACATTGAATTTAAATTAGCAATGCACTCTAAGAAAGGAAGGTTCTAATGCAATTAGCTCATAATTATTGATTAATTAAGCAAAGGGGTTTAATTAAGTACTTTCATAACCTTCCCACACATGTGAGTTGGAAATGATTTCCTTAGGCTTACTTAGGTTATTGAACACCTAAGTATCTACCCAGGAAAGGATTGATTATTGATTGATTTTTTGAAATTTTGATTAGTTAATTAAGAAGATCATTAGTGGATTAATCCTTAATTAGGTTTGGATTAAGGAAGAAAGTGGGTTTAGGAAATAGCTTAAGAAAAATATTCCCAAATTATTCCATAAACCTCCTGATCTCTTAAATAATATTTAATTATCTAAATTAAATGATTAAACCACTGTTCACATGCTTAATTACCCTTAATTTCATTAAGAGAGTGATTAGGGATTCATTAATTGATTTTTTAAGTTAACTCATTAATAAATTCTAAGAAAATTAGGGGAGGTAGAGGTCATCCCCCAAAACATACCTAAGAAATTTGGAATCAATTAATGAAATTATTAGGGAGTAATTAGGGTTATTAAGATTTCAATTAAATTCAAATTAAGGAAAACTCACTATTCAAAATTAATTATAAATAATTTTATATTATTCCTCACTAAATTATCTTTAAAATGAGCCCTTATTCATATTTTTCTGATTTTTTTACATTTAATTATGAATATTTGAAGTTTCTGCGATTATTGCTTAATTAAACCCCGTAATTATATAACTAATCCTGCCATGTGGACGCGATGCGGCACTTTCCGCGTGTGATGGTTATTATTTAAGTTATCACATGGCTACGGTCGGTCGATTGGCTACGCATTTTGTCCATGGACTGTCCGATCAAAGATCATATGGTCAGGATCAACTCGCAGTTTCTAAAGGGATTAATCACTGGATCTAGATTATTTAATCAGGACCGTCCATCCAAAACACGTAGGATGGATGGTCCATGATTCATCCCTGCTCTCACCTACGGGAGATGGCAACGTCCATCCTCCAAGGCTTGATCCGAGCTCACTTGAGCTTGGATTGAGTAGGGATTGAACACACAACATCTAAGTGCAAGAATAAAGACATCTAATAGTTAATTGCAATGGGATGAAAGTTCCCTTCACAAAGGACCAAAGAATTCCTACATTAAGTTTGATTTTGAGGCATACCTCACCGAGGCTATCAGGTGTTCCCAGAGGTAGCTTTGTTTGAGATGAAGATGTTGAAGGTTTGAAGGCTTGAGATCAAGTGGATCCTCCTATTGGCCAAGGTGAGCTTCAATGGGTTGCGACTTTGATTGAACTCCTCCTTCCCGTGGCTTGAGTGCTTAGGATTTGACTTGGGTGAGCTCAATTGGGTCCACTGATAGTGCTTGCAAGAGGAATTGAGCTTTGATGAAGAATTGAATAAGTTGGCACACTCACTCACCTCCCATGTTTTTGATTTAGGCAATCCAAGAAATGAAGAAATCAAATGAGCTTGAGAAACCTTGGGAGCTTCAAAATGCTTCCTCACGAGTTCCTATGGCTCAATCGTGGCTGTGTTCTAAATTCAAGTGGAATTAGGGGATTATATCTCCCCACATGGATTGAGCCTCCCTTCCATTTTTGATCAATTGACCAGATTGATTGGGTTTGTTAGGTGGTATTGAATGCTATGTGATTTGGTTTTGGCAGAGGAGGGGAGTGGTGAAGTTGCACATGTGTTTGTTTGAGAGTATGGAGTGATCCATGTGCTTATTTCTAAGTGGAGGGGTCAGTTTTGGCCTTGGGTTGGGTTTGGCTGACCCAAACTCATTGGGTCATGTGCACCACCCTCATTAGTGTCCATTTGGTCCACTAAAAGGGTGCCAAGTGGCCATGAAAAGGATTTGACCAAATTCCAAGTGGAATTGGCCATAGGTTACCCCTTGACCTAGGGGTAAAATGGTCATTTGACTTTGATTTCAGTTTGGACATATTTGGAATAGTTTGAAATTGGGTTGGCCGAAATTTCAAGGAATTTGGAGTTAGTTTGATATCATTTGGCTCATGTTGACCCATTTAGGTCAAAATGAGTCAACTTGGGGTCAAGTTGACCAATTGGTCAAATTAGGTCAAACCAAGGGTTGGGTCAAGTTCATAGGACCATTTGAAATATTTTGGTATCATTGGTTTGGTTCGATTTTTGTATTTAGTTTTGGTTCATTTGATTTCATTTAGGTCAAATGGGTCAAGTTGACCAATTTGACCCATTTGACCTAATTGGGTTGGTCAAGGGTTGGTTTAGGTTTGGTTAGTCATTTGAAATATTTTGGTGGCTTTGGTTTGAATCAATTTTGGTTTGATTTGATTTTGGCTTGATTTGACCTTTTAGGTCAAGTTGGGTTCATGGTCAATTGGCTATGTTGGGTCTAGTTGGCCAATTGAAGCTTTGGTCAAGTTCAACAAGTGATTTAGAATAGACTTGACCCATTGGTTGTAACCAATTTGACTTAGATCAAGATTTGACATATTTTGACTTTTTAGGTCAAGTTGGGTCAAGTTGGGTCAAGTGGCCAATTGGGCTAGGTTAGGCTTAAATGATGACTTGGTCAAGTCCAATCATTGGTCATGAATTAGTTTTGATCAATGGTTTCAATCAATTTGGCCTATGGTGGATTTTGGCTAGTTTAGGTTTCATTTGGGTCAAATGTTGACTTGGTCAAAGGCTAGGTTAGACTTGGTTTGACACAATTTGAGTGATTGATTATCTTATGATGATTGTTGCTCACAATGTGATGCTTAGATGGGCTTTGTTCAATCCAATTTCAGTAGGATTAGAACTTGGCTCAAAAGGGTACTTTAGGACACTTTGGGTCAAGTGAGCCTAAGTGGGTCAATTGACTTGATCAAGGCTTGAATCAAGTTTGATTGAACTTACATATGGACTTATGATTGAAATATAAATCCATTTGCAAGTGATTTGGAGTCAAATGAGTTTTGATTCATTTGACAATTTCAAGCTCAAAGGATGAACATGAGTTTGATTTGGGTTTGAGTTTTGAATTTAGTTTTGGTTTGATGATTGAAGTTTGTGTTTATATTTGGTCTCATGATTGAAGGATTGATTGAATCATAAAGAAAAGTCAAGGGTTTGAATTGATTTGATTTTGATTTGGCCAAGTTCAAGAATTTATTGAAAGACTTTAGGTTCGATTTTGATTAGATTGGATTTGAGTTTTGAATTTAGTTTTGGGTATTTGAATTTATATTTTATTTATATTTGTGAATAGAAATGAGAATATAAATGGGCTATAAGAAAATCTTTTGAATTTGAATTGATTTGAATTTAATTTGAGCTAAGTCCATAAAATGAGATCAAAGGGCTTAAGAAAGATTTTGGATTTGGAATTCAATCATGGATGTCAATCATTTGGAATTGATTCATGATTTGAGAAAATCCATTGGAATTGATTTAAGGTTTGAGAAAATCAATTAAGTTGGAATTGATTTGAGTTTAAAATTGATTAGGATTTGAAGTTTGAAGTTGATTTTGAGATAATCAATTAAGTTGGAATTGATTTGAGTTTAAAGTTGGTTTGGATTTGGAGTTTGACTTGAAGGAAGGAAGTGAGGATTTGGTTCAAGCTATAGGGCAGGCAAGTTTTCCTAACACTCCTAAGGCATGACTTATTTATATGGCTAACTCTTCTAAGTCTCTAGGTTAGGTTGAGTATTCACCTAATCACTAGAAGTGTCTTAAGACTAAGAAACCCTTAGTGTGTAAGAGGAGTCCTATGTCTAAGATGGAGAGGTTAAGAGCTCATCCTAAAAATGAGGTCAACAAAATGAGAATATAAATGGGTTATGACAAAATCTTTGAGTTTGGAGTGATTTGGATTTGATTTGAGCTAAGTCCATATGAAATCAAAAGGGCTTAGGAAAGATTTGGATTTGGAATTGATTATGGGTTTGAATTATTTGGAATTGATTCATGATTTGGATTTTGGAATTGATTTATGATTTGAGAAAATCAATTGAGTTGGAATTGATTTAAGTTTGATTTTGAAGTTTGGTTTGAAAGAAGGAAGCAAGGATTGGGTTCAAGCTATAGGGTAGGCAAGTCCTCTTAATACCCCTAAGGCATAACCTATTCCTATAGCTAACTCTTCTAAGTCTTTAAGATTAATTTAAGTGTTCACCTAATCACTAGAAGTGTCTTAAGACTAAGGAACTCTTAGCGACTAAAGGAGTCCTACATTTAAGATGAAGAAGTTGAAAGCTCACTCCAAAAGTGAGGTCAATAGTTCTTTTCAAATGAACTATGCATTTGTAAATCCCATGTAAATCCATGTAAAGTAAAGAAAGAGAACTTCATATTACATACCTTATATTATCAACACATGCAAACTTATAGATACTTGTAATTAACATCACTTCATATATTATAATTAATTTATGGGCTTTTGAAAATAGCTTTTGATTTACTAGTAATAATAGTCACACATATTTTTAATTTAAGTTCACACATGCAATTTGACATAGCAGAAACCATTTTTTTTAATTAATTTTAAGAGAAATGAATGCATAATTTCACATGGAAAGCAATATTTAACATGATTGGAAAGAAATAAAGGAATATAAGCACATGATCTCATTCATCCCAATTAATTCCTAAAGACAATCATATTAAATAAGGCTATTTAAATTAAACCAAAATTCTTTAAAGACATTTTTAACTTTGAGTTTGATTTGATTTAAGAAATATGAAAGAAGTTTGCTAATAATCCAATTCTCCATGTGTGAATTAATTTGGTTTAATGAAGAATATTTAGGTTGATTTTATATTTTAATTAAGTTAAGTATGAATTAAGATAATTAATTAACTCTTACCTATATCACCTTAAGTTAAATAACTAATTAATAATAAGCCAATATGATATGCAACTACATGAAAAGTAAATTTATAATGCTCTTATGAAATGAAAGGGGCCTAATATAATTGGCTTATGATTAATAGTTAATTTGGCTTATGGGATCTCACTTAATTACTTTTATGGTTTTCTCACACATGTGAGCTAACCTTAATTTCATTATCTCTCACCATGGGTTATTGAACACCCAAAGAGCTACCCAAGTTCAATTAAAAGATTGCTTAGGTGTGAAGTGGATTTTAGATTGAGTTAAATCAATCTTATTAATTAGTTGATTGGATTCTTTGATTACATTTTGATTAGGATGATGAAATTGATTTGGAGAGGGATGGGGACAAGGCCTCAATAATCCCTAAGTCATTTAAACACTCAATTAGGCTGATTTTTATCTTGGAAATTAATTAATTAAGCAATTAATACCTCATTAATCATCAATTAATTTAATTCCAAAAAGTGAAGAAAATCTAGGAAATGAAATAAGAAAAATATCCTAATTACACTTTCTAAGTTCCCTTACTGTTCCACAAAGGTAATTAGGCTTAAATAATTAATTAAACCATTATTCATTCACTAATTATCACTAATTAAATTAAGAGAGTGATTAAGTCTTAATCAATTTATTTCCCTAATTAAGCAACCAATACAATCCGAGAAAAATAGGAGAGGTAGAGGTAATCTCCCTAGATATCCACAAAAAATTTGAGATTAATTGGATGCTTAATTAAGGAGTAAATAAGCTAATTAGATTTATAATTAAACCTTAATTAAGCCAAAATCACAGTTCAAAATTAATTAATAATACTTTTCCTAGATTTTACTCTAAAATACCTTTAAAATGAGCCAATGTTTACATTTTTTGAATTTTTCTACAATTAGTTATGAATTTTAGAAGTTTCGGGCTTAAAAAATAATTAATTAGCCTTAATGTATAATCCCATCGATCGCGTGGCTTGTGGCGACGACTTTCCATGTGGTGCGATGGGATTGGTAATTAAAGTTATCACATTCGCACACTGACTCAACCGACGGTGGATGTGGTTTCCTGTGGACCGTCCGATTTGATCCGTGGGTTAAGGGAGAAAATGGCGGGGATCTACCATGATCTAATCCGCATTCCAATCACGTGAGCATGGCATATGATCTTTCTCCTTCATGAGTGAAAATACGGCATCATCGTCTTTCCCATTTGATCCGAGCTCCGAGCTCATTAGGATCAAACTGCTCCCACACCTTCGGAAGGAGGGGGGATGTAGATACAACGGTCAAATTCACATGGGATTTAGATTCTCTTCGAAAAAGTCCAAGCACGATTTCCCTATAGCTACAGTTTTGAGGAATTACCTCATCGGAGTTAAGACCAACGATCGGGATCGACGAATGTAGCTTCGTTTAGTAGAGATGAAGCCCTGTTGAAGAAATTTGGGATTGATTTAGTGTGGAATGCTCAATCGACCACCTCATGCATGTAGGATCTTTGGCTTTGATCGAAGACGCACCTTTGGCTACTTGGGAGCTCAAAAATTGACTCGTTTGTCTTTGACGGAGTGTGGTGGGAGTGTGTGCAAGAGGAGTTTGAGTTTGATGAAATGAGAGAGTTTGGATTGAGATTGTCCTCCCCTATTTCGGCCTTGCACGAAAATAGGAAATTTAGATTTTGGAATGCTTAAGAAAGTTTGGAATCACTCTAGGAGGTTTCAAAAATGCCTTAGGGACTCAAATCTTTCGAATGCCTTTGAAATCGTGCTCAAATTGAAGGGGTATACCCCTCAATCCATAAAGAAAGATGAACGACAGCGTGCGCATGATCTGGGCTGATTTTTCACTGTTCAGCTGCCAGGCTTGTCTCCATCAAGTCCATGTGGCATGTCAGGCATGGGAGAAGTGATAGGAGGCTGCCATGGATCCATTGTGCAAGAGTTACAAAGCTTGGATCCATGGGGTGCTTGGTTTGGGTTAGAGGTGAGTCAACTCACCTCCCAAAGATCCATGCCCAACCTAGAGTGGGTTAGGTGGGCTAGGTGAGTCAGGAGAAGGTTCTATTGAGTGTTAAGGGGCTGCCATGGGGATGAGAGAGTTGACTTGGCTTGGATCCATTAGTTTTGAAGCTTAAATCCCATGGTTTGATGGCTAATCTCCTTGGATGGGGCCCACTTGAATTTTGGGGAGGTTTTGGGCTGACCTAGGGTGAGTTTAAGTAGAGTTAGATCAACTCACAAGGTTTTATAAATTGGATTTTAGTGGTTTGGCTTAGATTGGTCAAATGGGTTCAATTTGGACTATGTTGGGTTGGGTTGTCGGTCAAATTAGGTCAAAGCAGGTTAGGTTCATATGATGATTTGTGTTTTGGTTCAATTGGTTTGAGTTGGTTTGGCCTAGGTTTGGATGACTCATTTAGGTTTAAAAGGTTAAATTGGTCAAGTTGTTTGACCAAATTAGGTTGGGTTAAGTGTTGAGTCAAGTTCAATTGGTCAATTGAAAAAGATTGTAGGCTTTGATTTGGTTTAATTTGGATTTAATTTAAATTTTGGCCAATTTGACCCTTTAGGTCAATTCTAGGTTAGTTAAGTTGATCAATTGGTCAACTTGGTCTTATTGGTCAAGTTTAATAAGTGATTTGGAATGAACTTGAGCTATTGGTTGCAATCAATTTGGATCAAATCATGATTTGACCTATTTTGGCCTTTTAGGCCAATTTGGGTCAACTTAGGTCAAATGACCAATTGAACTTGGTTTGGCTCAATTGATGGTTTGGTGATATTCAACCATTAATTATGAATGAGTTTGAGTCAATGGTTTTAATCAATTTGGCATATGATGGATTTTGGCTAGTTTGGATTTTATTTGGGTTAAATGTTGATTGGTCAAAGGCTAGGTTTGACTTGGTTTGACCCAATTCAATGCAATTGATCACCCTGGGATGATTGTTGGCCATGATTGAAGGTTTAGGTAGGCTTGGTTGAATCCAATTTGGGTTGGATTAGAACTTGGCTCAAAAGGGCCTCTTAGGTCACTTTGGGTCAGGTGGACCTAGATGGGTCAATTGGCTTGATCAAATCTTGATTCAAGTTTAGTTGAACTCACATATGGACTTAGAATGAAAATAGAAATCCAATTACAAGTGGTTTGGAGCCATATGAGTTTTGGTTCATATGATAATTTTAAGTCAAAAGGTCTAACTTGGGTTTGATTTTGGTTAGCTTGGATTTAATTTTATAATGATGGTTTTTATTTATATTTGGATTAATGATTGAAGGAATGATTGAATCATGAAGAAATCCATGAGTTTTTAATTGATTTAGATATCATTTAGCCAGGTTCAAGAATTTAGCTAAAAAGGCTAAAATTGGGAATTTGATTTGATTTGGATTTGGCTTGACCATTTGAATTTATATTTCATTTATATTTGTGAATATAAATGGAGATATAAATAGGTTATGAGAAAATCACTTGAGTTTGGAGTGATTTGGAAGCAAATTTGACCAAGTTAAGGGATGTAGGTCAAAAAGAGCTTTAGTAGAGAATTGATTTTATTTGATTTATTTTGATTTGATTTGAATGGTTTGAATTTGGATTTCATTTATATTTATGAATATAAATGAAGGAATAATTTATAGAAATCAACCAAATTTGGGTTAAGCATATGAAGGTGGTTCATATGGCTTAAGAAGGATTTAGAATTTGAATTTGATTATGGGTTTCAATCACTTGGAGTTTAGAATTGATTTATGATTTTGAATTTAGATTTGATTTTGGAATTTGGATTTTGAGAAAATCAATTGAATTGGGGTTAGTTTGAATTTGGTTAAAGCTAAGTCCATAAGATAAAATCAAAGGGCTTAGGAAGGGATTTGGAGTTTGAATTTAATCATGGGTTTCAATCATTGGAAGTTGGATTTGATTTTGGAATTTGGATTTGAATTTGAGGTTTGGTTTGAATGAAGGAAGCAAGGATTGTGTTTAGGCTATATGGTAGGCAAGTCCTCATAAATCCCTAAGGCACAACCCATTCTTATGGCTAACTCTTCAAAGTCTCTAGGGTTAGGTTAAGTGTTCACCTAATCTCTAGAAGTGTCTTACGACTAGAAACTCTTAGTTTCTACAAGAGTCCTAGATCTATGATGAGGAAGTTGAGAGCTCACTCCAAAGTGAGGTCAACACCATGGAGTCTTTGGTTTTGGCTTGAGGAGGAGTTGAACTCCCATTGGTGATTCTTGGCCCGACCTAGGGGATTAAGTGAGCTGTAGGTGGGTGTGGAGCCTCACTTGAGTGCTTGGAGGCTACCATGGTGATGAGGAAGTCAACTTTGCTTTTGTTGGTGTGAAGATGGAAAGAAGGTTTGTCCAATGGCTCATTTCTTGGGTGCCCATGGATTTATTAGTTTGGGAATGAGTTTAGTTTGGATCAGTTAGGCCAAGTCCTAGGGTCCCATAGTTTTGGTGATTTGACTTCATATGGTCAAAATAATTTGGGTTAGGTTGAGTTGGGTTGACCAATTGGTCAAATTGGGTCAAACCAAACTTTTGAGTTCAAATGATATTTTGAAGAGTTTTGGTTCAAGTAGTTTTGATTAATTTGACTTACATTTGATTTTGGCTCATTTGGATTCAAATAGGTCAAATGGGCTAAGTTGATCAATTTGACCAATTTGACCAAATTGGGTTGGGTTAAGTGTTGGTTTATCTTCAATTGGTTAATTGAAAATGATTGTAGGCTTTGATTTGGTTTAATTTGGAATTAATTTGGATTTTGGCCAATTTGATCCTTTAGGTCAATTTGGGCTAGGTTGGGTCAAGTTGACCAATTGGTCAAGTTGGACTCAATCATGACTTTGGTCAAGTTCAATAAATGATTTGGAATGAACTTGAGCCATTGGTTGTAATCAATTTGGATCAAATCATGATTTGACCCATTTTGGCTTCTTAGGCCAATTTGGGTCAAATTAAATCAAATGGCCAATTGGACTTGGTTTGGCTCAATTGAGGGTTTGTTCATGTTCAATCATTGATTATGAATTGGTTTGAATCAATGGTTTCAATCAATTTGCTATATGGTGGGTTCTGGTTAGTTTGGGTTTCATTTGGGCTAAAGGTTGACTTGGTCAAAGGACCAAGTTGACTTGGTTTGACCCAATTCAAAATAGTTGATGACCCTAAGATGATTGTTGATCATGATATGAGGTTTGGATGGGCTTGATTCAATCCAATTTGGGTTGAATTAGGACTTGGCTCAAAAAGGGTCTTTAGGTCACTTTGGGTGAAATGGACCTAAATGGGTCAATTGGCTTGATCATGGCTTAATTCATGTTTAATTGAACTCACATATGAGCCTAGGATGAAGATATAAATCCATTTGCAATTAGTTTGGAGTCAAATGAATTTTGATTCATATGATAATTTCAAGTCAAAAGAGGTCAACATAAGCTTGACTTGAACTTGGTTTGATAATTGTAGTTTGTGTTTATATTTGGGTATGTGATTGAAGGAATGATTGAATCATGAAGAAATTCATGGGTTTTTAATTGATTTGGATATCATTTAGCCAAGTTCAAGAATTTGGCTAAAAAAACTAAAATTGGAAATTTGATTTGATTTGGGTTTGATTTTGGCCACTTGGATTTAATTTCATTTATATTTGTGAATATAAATGAATACATAAATGATTCATGAGAAAATCACTTGTGCTTGGAGTGATTTGGAAGCCAATTTGACCAAATTGAGGGATGTAGGTCAAAAGGGCTTAAGTAGGGAATTGATTTGGTTTGATTTAGTTTGATTTGATTTGAATGGTTTGAATTTAGATTTCATTTAATTTGTGAATATAAATGAAGAAATGATTGATTTATAAAGAAATCAACCAAGTTTGATTTGGTTTGAAGGGGGTTTTGGCTAAGCATATGAAGGTGGTTCATATGGCTTAGGAAGGGATTTTGGAGTTTAAATTTAATCATGGATTTCAATCATTTGGAGTTGGATTTGATTTGGAATTTGGGTTGGGATTTGATTTGAGATTGAATTTGATATTTGAGAAAATCAATTGAATTGGGGTTGATTTGAATTTGATTAAGGCTAAGTCCATAAGATAAAATCAAAGGGCTTAGGAAGAGATTCAAAATTTGAATTCAATCATGGGTTTCAATCATTTAATTTGGTATTGGATTTGGAATTTGGGTTGAGATTTGAGATTGAATTTGATATTTAAGAAAATAAATTGAATTATAGTTGATTTGAATTTGGTTAAGGCTAAGTCCATAAGATAAAATCAAAGGACTTATGAAGAGATTTGGAATTTGAATTTAATCATGGGTTTTAATCATTTGATTTGGGATTGGATTTATGATCTTGGATTTGAATTTAAGATTTGGTTTGGAATAAGGAAGCAAGGATTGGGTTTAAGACTATAGGGTAGGCAAGTCTTCCTAAATCCCTAAGGCATAATCTATTCCTATGGCTAACCCTTCCAAGTCTCTAGGCTTAGGTTAAGTGTTCACCTAATCCCTGAGCTACCCATGGATCCACACCTTATTTACAAAATAGACAATTACCCACCCTGAGCTAATATATATTTTTCAAAATAGACAATTACCCACCACGAGTGGTGATCCACACTTATTTACAATGTACATTATTTATGAACCTTGGAATGGTGAACTATGTTTTCCCAAATGATCGAACCTTCTCATAACAAAATTCAACAAAATATGTGAAGCTTCCAATAATGATCTCCAAGCTTACTGGGTTTTGAACAAATCCTCCTCAATCCCATTACGAAAATGAATGGGATGAAATCAATTAAGCCAAGATATTCATTGGCCGTTTGGGATCAATTTTATTTTATTTATTTTATTTATATTTTAAAATAAAATATATTTAATAGTGAGTTATTTTTAAAAATACTCAAAAATCATTTAAGTGTTGTTAAAAATAATAATATTTATTTAAAAAATAAAAACACATAAAAAATGCACCACACAAATATATTTTTAAAGTTAAAAATAAAAATAAAAATAAAAATACAAAATACAAAACAAAATTATCCCAAATATATACAATTATTATCGAGTGCAAGCAATGCTTTTTTATTTAGTTTCTAAATTACAAGTAATGCCGAAATGTTAGTGCAGCATTGAAAGGAATATCCACTGATAAGAAACTCTTTCATGTAAAATAAAAGTTTATACATTCCATCACACTCTTCTAAACTTTTAGTATCTACAAGAGTCCTAGATCTATGATGAGGAAGTTGAGAGCTCACTCCCAAAAGTGAGGTCAACAGGTGGCTATTATACTTTCACATATTTGATTTATAACATTTGATTCTAAAGATATGTTTGTCAAAATAATATATCTTGCTTATTGATAAATGATAGATCATAAGAGACCCTTAGGCATCCACCTTCTACACCTAGAAGTATATTTATCATCATAATGATATTGATCCATAGTATGTGAAGGGTACTGTTTAACTTCTTGAAAATATAAACACCAACATTATAATGAAATGAGGAGATACTACTGAATTTTTGACTCTCAAAACCTAATGAGAATAACCTATTACCCTATTATGATGGAGTCTGTATAATAGCTCATATAATTGTCTTATCATAGGTAAAAGGATTGTCCTAGTAATGCTACGAATATATTGTAGGGTTCTTCAACCATAACATTGGATATTACCTCTCACTTGAGTCATATAATATAGAAAATTACTAGTGTATGGTATTAAATGCTTCAATTGTTATGGTAGTAGTCCTTAAAAGTAGTTATAACTTGATGATTCGATCTTATATTTATATAAATATAATAACATTATGAGTTCTCTAAGAGAGGAATAGTAATGCATTAATGGAGGCTAACTAAACATGAGGATGAAGGGCGACAAGATAATTGATAATAGTTATATTGCAACCTTTTTCATAAAATTCTCAGTAAGGCAAGAGAATTGATGACAACATAGTAGGGGCTAACATCATCAAGTGGCTATCTCAACATTGTTATTATAACTAATATTGTATGTTGTCATCTAAGTTTTTTGTTCTTATTTATTTAATCCTTTCTTACTTAATAAGTGTTAGAAAACTATAGCTTTAGTAGATCCAATCAAAATTTTAGAAAATATTAAATATTCTTCTTTAATTATGTTGAGCACTCTAATTAAAGAGAGTCATGAAAATATTGAATGTCTAATCAAAAGAATTAGTTCATACAACACTGCCCACTTTTTTAAATAGTAAGAAGAGGAATCATGGATGTAGGCTTGAATGATATGTGCCACACTAACTATCATTATTATGCCTTTAATTTAAGAGATTTGAAAGTTTAAGTTTCTAAAAAAATCAAGTTACTTAGGACAAATCATACCTAGTGGTGAAGTATCCAAAGTAGATGGCAATAATAAAGACAAAGTAAGGAATGATTAAACTTAAACATTTATTAAGTTCAATAGTGAATTCTTCATTAATTGATGCTCAACTTAACATCCAGCTGAAAAATCTTCTAATCAATAAAAAAAGTCATAAAAAAGTCAAGTGATAAATAAGAATTTTTAAATATAATCATCGATATACAAAATCAAAAATAGAAAATTGTTGAATTAAATATAATAAGGAAATCAAAGATGGAGAGAAAGGCTCCATCCTTAAAAACTGCAAAACTATGTGAGTAGCTTCAAAAACATCTCTAAAAATAAAAGGATTATACCACTCTAAATAATAAAAGATAAAAACCTATGGTAGAATATTCGAGAGATAAATTGAGTCTCAATTTCAAAGTTTTTTCCTGAATGACATGAAAATTCAAACATGATTTATTTTTAAGTTTTGAGTTAAAGATTTCCCATATGAGTAATCCCTTATAGCTAATTAGATCCCAAATGTGATATCTGATAATATTCTGAATTAAGAAGTCTAATTTGTGTTATCAAATTCAATAAGATGGGATAACTTGAGATATTAGTGATCAAAGGAATCATCAAGTTATAAGTGGTAAGATCCTAGTGAGATATCTTGAAATTCATAATAATATTAAATGATAAATAACATTTCTTTACAATAAAGTTCATGGGATAAACACATGAAGTTATGACATAAGTGTGTATCAAGATACTAAAAACTTCTAAGAAAGAATATACTACAAAAAATGATTTTATAGTCTTTCAAATATGATATAAGAGAGATGATCAAAAACATATAAGAATGCTAACCAAGCTGTAAGTTTAAAATTCTATAATAATGAATGATTGATAAAAGAACTACACAAATAGTATGATTTAAAACATAATAATAATAATAATAATGAAGCTGAGAGAGTTATCTATATTATAATTATAATAACTTAAATGGCATATGGCCATAATATTTTCTACTCCTCAACAACTTTAAAATAAGCTCCTAATAATATGATTATAACTTGAAAACATTGAGGGGGGTTGCTTTAACTAAACCCAATTGTATGCCTTATTAATCACTATGATGAAGGAGAGGATTATGACTCTATATTAACTAGAAAGAGCTACCCAAAATAGGACTTATGACACCACTTAAGGTATTATGTTATCCTAGTATTAATACAAGAGTGGTTATTTGTAAGATTATTATTCCATCATTGAAAAGAAGCATATCATTAAACTTAAAAGCTAAACTAAATTAATCAAGAAGCACAATAGGTAATCTTATGATAAATAGTGATGAATGCCACTTGATGCCTCCTAAAGTTGTATGAACTCATGAAATCATGATTTTTATGCAATGTAAGGAGTTTATCAAACACTTAATAAACCAAATCTTATAGCTTATACTTGTAAACCTAAGTGTAGGCTTCAACACCGAAAGGATATCCAACATAAAGGTTGTGAAAGTTGAAAAAAAGCCATGCCATAACATGCATATATAAGAACATAAATATGAAGTATTAGCTAATAATAAGATTAATGTAAAACTTTGGTAAAGGCAATTAAAGATAGCTGGTATACATCTAATAAAGTTGTCATAAACACATTTGTAATTTTAAGCTTGACATGATAAAATATATTAAAAGAGCCATTATGAATTTGTATGTGATTAGGTATAACTTTTGAAAGATTTAATAGTTATGCATCTTTCATATATGATATTGTCATTAAAAATGCCTAATATAAGGTCATATGGATAATAAATTTCTTAAAAAATAATTACAACTAATAAAGTTGGTATAGACACATTTGTAATTTTAAGCTTGCCATGACAAAGATATTAATAGATATAATAAACTATCAAAACGTAATAAGTATAAATTAAGAAGTTGACCAAAAGAGCCCATGAATTTGTATGTGATTAGGTATAACTTCTGAAATATATAACATTTATGCATCTTTCATATATGATATTGTCATTAAAAATGCCTAATATAAGGTCATATGGATAATAAATTTCTTAAAAAATAATTACAACTAATAAAGTTGGTATAGACACATTTGTAATTTTAAGCTTGCCATGACAAAGATATTAATAGATATAATAAACTATCAAAATGTAATAAGTATAAATTAAGAAGTTGACCAAAAGAGCCCATGAATTTGTATGTGATTAGGTATAACTTCTAAAATATATAATATTTATGCATCTTTCATATATGATATTATCATTAAAAATGCATAGTATAAGGTCATATTGATAATGAAAGCAAAATAGTATAATTCAAATAATGCTTGAATTTTTCTTACTTTTAATTCAAAAACTTCATCAAATCTTACTCAAACCTTGATCACATTTTACTCAATTAGGATTTCAATCATACTTGAATCTTATTCGAACTTTATTTGAAATTTTTTTGAATCTTTCTTGAACATTGTTTGCATCTTATTCGATAATATATTAAGATTTTAACTAGATTCAACAAAGCTAGAATAAAATTTAAACAGTGTTTACATGAATTTTAATTAACATTCGAAGTAGATAATGTAATGTTTAATATCCTTTTGGTTTAGGGTAAGAGTGCGAACAATATTCAATCAAATTTAGATCAAGTTTTGATCAATATTCAAAGTAAGTAATGTGTTGTCTAATATCATCCTAGATTTAGAGTTTAGGGCACAAACAATATGTTTGAACCTAACCAACCATATGCACAACATCGCAAGCCTCAAACATCTAGTTGGAGATGAAAACTTTCCGTTACACACAAAAGACGATGATTAGATATTAGAAAAATACCGAGAAGGGTAAGTCTTAATTTCTTGAAAGTTTATTTATATGCACGATGGAATGTTTATTTAAAATCTATTTATTAAAATAAATACTGAGACGAGAATACTTCAATTTAGAATAAAATTTTAGATTTATTTTTTTAAGAAAATAAAACAATGAATATATATTTAATTTATAATACTATGAGCTGAATAAAATCAAATTGTTCTTATCTTATTCAAATTCAACATTTTTCAATAAAATATTACTTTTGTGAGTAACAGCGCTAGTAAACGTTAGCCACGCGCACACACGTTTCTCCTTCTCCGTGCCACTTCATCTACTCTCTCTCTCTCCCTCTTACCCGTCTACCTCTACCCATGTGGAATTCAGCTAACCAGCAACTTCTACTGCCCCACCCACCTGTCTTCCTCCACGCTCCTTCAATTCTACTCTCTTTTCCACCTATATAGATACATATATCTCTCCTCCGTCCGCAATTAGCCGCCCCCTCTTCAATTTTCTACTTCTCTTAAACTCATTCATGGCTCCCGCTGCAATCGCACGCCATCCAGCCAAGACAGTATGCGTCATGGACTCATCAAGCCGCCTTGGCGCTGCCCTCGTTGACCGCCTTCTGCACTGTGGCTACTACGTCCACGCCGCCGCCTTCGCTCGCGGTTCGAATCGGTTCTGTTTTTTTTTCCCTCTATTGAAATGTTCTATTTGTTTGAGGCAATCGGTCGAACGGTTGGCGTGCTTACGCAGGTGATGCGGCGAAGGCGGCTTGGAGCGAGAACAAGCGGGTGAGGTTTTTCATAGCCGATCCCTTGGATTACCACAGCATCGCCGGCGCAATCCGAGGATGCTCCGGCTTGTTCTACACCTTCGACGACGACTCTTCGTACGATGTGAGTCCGATTTCCAGCGATCGATCGGCCGTAAAATTTGTGCGCTGTTGCGATGCGTGGCCGATCGAGCATCGCACTTTACGATTCGTGCTCGTATTTAAGTATGTCTATAGGGATTTCTTAGGCTCCGGCGCTCGACTCTGCGGCTGCACGGCGGGAGATTTCTCGCTAAAATTTGAACGCACTGCTGATCTACTTCACCTTTCTTGTGCCGAGTGGGCCAGCTGTGTCGGGTCGGGGTGGGTCTTAGTCATTAATGGGCCATTAACGTCCCTAGCCCGTTGAAACTCGCCTTTGAGATTTACCCGAATAAAAAATATAGCTTAGTACATGCATTTCAAACTTTTGATCCGACCGAGTTTTTTTAGTATATTGAATTTATTTGAAAACTTGTGTAATAAATTTTAATTGATTATTTATGAATGATCTTCATCTTGAAGGAAATCTAATAATTTTTAAAATTATCTGAATTAATGTATTGTTATAATTTTTTTTAGATTTACATAAATCTTTTATTTGTGCTTGGGGTCCAAGTTTAGGGTTTTGGTCTAAGTTATTTAGAACAATTTGATTCAAATGACTTTTATTATCATTAAAGTTATTTTAAGATGAACACAATATATTATTGATTAATTAAAATTTATGTTGTATTTGTCTCAAAATAAATTTAATATTATTGAAATTAATCATGACCCAAAATTTTTCATAATAATTACCTTATTTGATACAAATTTTGAAAGTTATTTGCAAATTTTAAGATTTAAATTAGTTATATATCAAGTATGAATGGACTTAGTACTCATTAAATTTTTTTTAAGAGGGTTGTATTGCAAATTTTATTGATTATTTTTTTTTTAAGAGGGTTGTATTGCACAACAATTTGTGGAGCGTAGTATTGCTCGATATGTGATAAATTATTGTTAATAATATATCTTTTTTATTTAAGAAAAATAAATAATGATAATTTATGGTGCAGGAGTTCATGGTTGAAGTAGAGCTGAGAGCTGCCCACAATGTGTTGGAAGCGTGTGCACAGAGCGACGCCATAGAGAGGGTGGTCTTCACATCCTCAGTCACTGCAGTCATATGGAATGAGAAACTCAAAGTTGCGGAGGACTTTGATGAGAGGGATTGGAGCGACCCTAATCTCTGCCGAAAATTTAAGGTTATTTAATTTTCGAAATTTAAATTATGTTTTTTATATGCAGGTGTGCATTCGACCGATTCGGTCAATTTTTTTTATTAAACCTAATAAACTGAACTGAATAATTTAAAATAATCGAATTAGATAAATGAAATATATATATATATATATATATATATATATATATATATATATATATATAAATTTCTTAGCATTTATAATTAAATTTACATAATTATATTTAATTTTTTTAACTATTTTGATTTATTCGATTTAACCGTTTTTTTATAACTGAACTGAAAATTAAAATCAAATAACTTAGTATTTACAACTGAATAGTATGTTTACAAACTGAATCGAACCAATAAAAAAAAAAGTCAGTTTGATTGATTTTTCGGGTTAAAAAAATTAGTGCACACCCCAATTTTTATATAAATCAGATAACTTGGTGTTGAGATTTTGATTTGAGTTCAGCTTCTTATAATTTCATGACCATATATATGTTTTTACAGCAGTTTCAGTACTTTCAATTTGAAACAATTTGAAAATGATAGATAAATCATGCATTCTTTTGTTTTTTTTTTTTTTGGGTTTTTACATACATTATAAATCAATTGATTTTCTTCGTTTAAAATTTTATTATTTATATCTGCAAGTGGAACTCGGATTCGAATGATAAAATGAGTTCAGCCTTTTATGGTATCTGGTAATAATAAAGTTTTGAAATGAGTAAAATAAAATTTTGAGTATATGTATGTAAAAACCCTTATTTTTAATGCTAATTAATTATGATTTGATTAGAATTCTTTATTTTGGGTAATTGAGGTTTTTTTTGTTTATTTGATAAATATGTAAATTTTTTTTGGAATTGTTATTATGTTTGATAATTTTTTATATTAAAATATTTTTAAGATCATCCTAAGGACAAAATCTTTTTCTTTTTACAAAGAAAAAAAGATATATCTTCCCATATATCTCCGTCCATCAATCTGTTGGTTTGTGATAGAAATTAATGGCTTCAAGAAAGAGTTAAATGCAGTGTTGAGACTTGATTTTCTGTTGCATTTAATATTATTTGTTGTAAGTTTGATATTAATGGTAGGATGTATGATGCTACCTTGACGTCAATCAAATCGCATACAGCTCACGTGGTCGCTTTCACATATTTAAGAGAGTAGTTGAACTGTTATAGGGAAAAAAAATGGCGTGATCTGATGCCCAACTCCATTAATAAAATCAGGCATTCCTTTCTTAACAATAAAGAGAAACGTATTCTATCAATAACGTGTTGGAAATTAGCATATTTTGTTGAACGGCTGAGGATCTTTTTGGAACAGTTATAGCTATTTGGAAAAAAATAGTGATAAAGGTGTTACAGAAGAATCGACTGTTTAGAAAGCTGCAGTAGGGCTAACAAATTTTTTATTTTCAAAAAATGAAACTATAGCTTTCTGACCTCTATGGCAGAGAGCTAGATAAGATTAAAAATCTGATTTTTGGCCGGTCTTCAAACGGATTATAATGACAGCTGGTGTGGTCGCACTGTCGCACCGCTACCATCACGCCAAATGCATCTTAACGCTCATGTGATATTGGAAATTTTCCATATATAAATTTAATCTTGAAGGAGGACCCATTTTATTCATCCCATATAAATAATAATTTTGTTGAGATAACATATCCATCACATGCATTGATTAGCAAAAATATAGTAAGTTATTTTCTTAACAACTTTGAAAAATTATTACGTGTGGGATCCAAATGATCCAGATTATTATGTATTCATTATGTACACGAATAAGTACACTATATGCACACAACGTGTGTTAATTTAGACTGTCCGTACTTCATACGTAATAATTTTTCCCCTTTTTTAGATATGAATCATTCATATTTGTAATTATTTCTTAAAAAAAAGGCCAAGATAGGCCAAAGTTGTTGGATATATAGAGATAAGTGCAACACAAATTTTGATGGATTTCTTATGTGTTATGCTCATCTCAAAATAAATCTAATAACTTGGAGATTCATTTTTACTCGCAGTTTTTTCTATTATTTTTTATTATAAAATTAATTTTTATTTAATATCGTTAAGTGTAATGTAATATGAGCCACTCAATTTTGAGGGGACCAGGTGGCAATCACCTACCATTGATCTTTCTCAATCATTATATAAACAACCAAGGCTCATGACACCTACAGACGTTGCCACTTATTTGAGAATAGAATAAGGGTTCTAGTCGAGCACTATATATTATTTAAGAGCCAACAATTAAGAGCCACTACTAATATATTAAATTTTATTTATTTTGATTTCACATGAGACTATACACTACTTTTATGTACATTTTTAATTAATATTGGATTTAATATTCCCTCTGGGAAGCATTTTTTTTGAGTTTTGTAAACAAAAGAAATAATCTTTATGCCGATTTTTGTCGAACTCAACTTTGGTTTAATTGGACAATGGTAAATTCAACAACAATAGCATAATCCCTTTTCCTCATCAAATACTTGTATATTCTATTCAAACCTATCGAATCCATCGCTAACAGAATTAACTGTCTGTAACAGCTATGGCATGCTCTGGCAAAGACACTCTCCGAGAAGACCGCCTGGGCATTGGCAATGGATCGAGGCGTCGACATGGTGGCGGTGAACGCCGGGCTTATCCTTGCCGGGACGGAGCTCTCGCCCTCGAACCCATATCTAAAGGGTTCCCCCCAGATGTATGAAGAGGGAGTGTTGGTGACAGTGAAGCTCAAGTTCCTGGTTGATGCTCACATCTGCATTTTCGAAAGCCCGGACGCCTATGGTCGATATCTATGCTTCAACCGCACAATCTGCCACCCCGAAGATGCCGTCAAGCTTGCTCAGATGCTCTCCCCAGGGCAGAGTCCTCCTCCCAGGTATAGATATCCTTCTTGCTGTTTGTTTCAAGCAAGCACTGTAATTTGTTCAATGTCTCACATATAAGTCTTGGTCTGATGAGCCGTTCTTAAAATCTGTTTTTGTGATGCAGTGATGGGTTGAGAGCGATTCAGGAGAGGATACAAAGTAAGAAGTTAAACAAGCTGATGTTGGAATAAGGAGATGGATAGATTAGGTAAGTATTGATCATGGAGGTTTACTCTCTTTTCATGGTGTCGCTGAAGAAAGCAGCATCATTCATAGGTTTTTTTATTTATTTAAAGCTTCATGGTTAATATATGTTGTATCATTCAATTTACATGTTCAACATATTTTCTTAGATTTTTATATGTGCTGCGCAGAGGGAGATAGTAGTTTCCAAATGTGTTTTATACAATGTTTTTTTTTAATTTATTGGTTTGGTTTGCAGTGTACTAATAAAAAAGGAAGAGGTTTAACTGTTTAAGCCTACTAGCATGAACCTTTACAGGAAGATGATTATGAAATCGGCAATTGATTCATAATTATAAAAGGTTCTGATAATCTTTCTCTTGATTCAGATGCTAATAATCTTATAATTTAACTTAAACAAGAGCTGAGCTTTCCTTAAAATCTTTATAATGATATGAGAAAACTAGCGCTTAACATAATGATAAAATTATTAGCCATTAAGGAGGATTAATCATCCAATTTGCTTACGTGGAAATTTTTTTTATTGATTCGATTTGCTATTATAATGTCTCATCTTAAGACCTATTTTGATAAAATCTTATGATTTCTTTTGAATCTTTGGTATTTTGTATTTACAGGATAATTAGGGCATCAAAAAAAATTATAAATTTAACTACAAATGCTAACATTTGGGTGGTAGATGTAGTGGAAGAAATCTAATGTAAATAAATATTTTTCTATGAATCATTAACCTGTTTTATTTTGTTTTGTGATGCTACAGTTTTAATTTTACATAGGATCTCAAAGCTAACATAATAAAATAGAAATATACCAAAAGTTGAGAAGCTGACTTACAATATTGTTTGGCAACAAGAACGAATCACAGTTTCTTCACACAACTCCATTATTGTTGACTTTTCAAACGGCACAATCTATAAAAAAAACTATGTGAATCTGAATGACCACAAAAAGGAAAGAAGCAAATAACCAAATATGATACAGTGACGTAACATAGAGCTGCTATTTGGAAGTACTCTTCTTCTTCAGGAGATCCCCGAATTTGTTTAGTAAAGCCTTCTTTTTCTTTTGCTGTAGCTGATGCTTAATTGCAGAAATCTCGTTATCGTGTGTAAAGTGTCCATTTAGTTGAACCAGATTAGTATCATAGTTATTTGCTTCCAATTCATTCTCACTTGATACAGAGAGAATTTTATCATCAGTAGTTTTATGACCTTCACAAATCTTGGCTTCCATCTTCAAATTATCCCCTTCGGCTCCATTCTCTTCTAGTTTTCTATCATCTTTGATCACCTCCCAAGCTTCTGATGGTGCTTCTGAATTCTCTGTTTCAGTTTCATCAACCTCATCATCCATGGCAACTGTCATTTTATGCTGCATGTTGTGTTCTTTCCCATTGCCAGGAAGTGTTCCATTTAATCCATGTGCTGTGTTTTGTCTTGTATCGCCATTTTCTTGATTCTTTGTGTGTGACACCTTAGCAAGCGATTCAGATAGTTCCTTAATTCTTTCTGAGGAAACAGTCTCATGAAGCCCGAGATCACCATTCTCCTGAGTGATTCTTTGTAGCTCCTCTTTATCCATCAATCTTTCTTTCAAGCACTTACCCTCCCGCTTTTCTTTTTCAATGGCATTGTTGGCCTCAATTAACGCTGATTCAGCTTGCCTTATCATATCATGAAGCTTGTTTGTTTCTTCCACAGCTTCTTTTGCTTCAAGATTTTTCATCTCGACTTTCTCTATTGCTTGATCCCTCTCGAGCTTTATCGAAGCGATTTCTTCATCCCCTTTCTCAATGGCAGTTCTCAGATTAATCTCCTTTGCATCCCATTCAGCTCTCAAGTCCATTGCTTCTGATTCAGACTTCTCTATAGTCTTCTTGAGACAAACAATCTCGTATTTGGCTTCATCAAGCATGAGCTCATATGATTCCTGGGTGAACTTGAGAGCTAATTGTAATTTGTCCAGCTCACCTGTGACAATCTCAGCCTCTGCCTGCTTTATCAAAAGCCTTTCTTGCAGATCCCTGGCTTCCATGGAGACCTCATGCAATGCGGATGCTAAGCCTTCCATTGCTTTCTTGGATTTCTCTGAATCCTCTCTAGTAATCCCAAGCTCAATTTCCTGCTTTTTGTTTGTGTGAGTGAGACTCTCCACATTAGAACTTCTTAGCTTCTCATAGTTCAATGCCTGTTCCTTGAAATCTTCAGCTCTCTGGATCTCGGACTTCAAAATTTCAACTGTCTTTTCTACATCCAGTACTTCCTGCTTAGCTAAATTAAGATGGTGATCAGATTCTTCAAGACCTGCTCTGTGCCTCTCTACCTCAAGCTCCAATACTTCAGCCTTCCCCTTGAGACAAATAACTTCGGATCCTGCATCATCAAGCATGGAATTGCTCTCTTCTATCTGTTTTGTCAAAGAAGCTAGAGAATCTTGGAGCACTTTTTCAGACTGCTTAGCTTCCTCCAAGCAAGATTCTAACAACTCTGTCTTCTTTTTCCACTCATCCACAATACCAACTGCATCTGATTCAGTCATCTTTACATCTGCCAGCTCAATTTTGAGCCCTTCAACCAAAGCTTCCATCTCAACCAGGTTTTCCTCAGCAGCCTTTGCTTTCAAAGTTCAAGCTTCAAAGATTCAGCTTCAGAACCCAATTTCTTGATCAACAGTGCTGTCTCATTGGACTTGTTCTCAAGCTGGGAGTCAAGCAAGGATTTAAGGCGGTTGATTTCTCCTGAGAGCATTTCAACCTTCTCTTCATCAAATTCTGCAATCTTCATTGTTTCATCTGCTTTTCTAAGTGCACTTTTCTCTTCATCAACGGCTATTGCCAGCTCCTGCTTCACCCTCCGAAGCTCCTGAGTTGCAGAAAGCAATGTTGTGACGTCAACAGCATGCTGATTACTGATATCCTCAAGCTCTTTGTGCCATTTTTCCTCTCTTTTCCGAGCAACTTCAATGGCTGATTGCTCCAGTTCAGCTACGTGAAACCTGTCAAGCTCCGAATTCTCCTCAGTTTTATGAAGAGCTAGAAGAGCCTGTCCAAGCTTCTCACTCACCTCATCTACTGCTTTCTTGGCATCATTCAGCTCCTCAAGAACATTGGCCTTCTCGATCTCTTCAAAGGCTAGCTTTTCCTTTGCCCTTTTGAGGTCCTCCTGCACGGAAGCAAGCTGCACCTGCAATTCTGATCCCTTCAATAAACGTGAATATTTCTGTAAATCACAAAAAAAAAAAAAAAAAAAAAAAGCAAATTCAGGAAGAAACAATTTCAAAACTTATGAAGGAAATCGTATTCATGTTGTATTCTTTACTAACATCTGAGAGGTACTGGTTCTTGTCGAACGGCGGCTAACCGCTGGTTTAGAATCTGCTGAGCTTGAGCTTAGCGACCCATTGATTGAAAACTCGTGTTTTCTGTGGAGAAGGAGAATCAACGTTCAACTTGGCCGTTCTTGGTCTGCCAATTTTACTAGCTGGTGTGTTTTTGTTGTTCGCGACATCGGACAATCCGGATCTGTTAAAGATCCAGGTCTCAGATTTCATAACCAAAACAAGAAAAAACCCAATGCAAGAATTTTGCACTTTTGAATCAAAGCTCAGCACTACAAGATTACATCGTTTAGGGAAAAAAATTCGTGCATAGAAAAAGATTCAATGAATACTGAATAGAGAAGAACCAAACTATAAATAGGGATTCAATTAAAGATCGACTACAGTGAGATTCATGCCAGCAACCAAGAAAGCATAGAAATCAAACCCACATGGCATTGAAGCTTTAAATCAAAACGAAACTAAAATAATTACATTTTCGCGCTAAATTGAAATTAAAACAAGATTTGTCAGGGAATTTCAAGCAAGAAAATGGTGAGACTGCAGCAAAATCAAGAAATTTAGATCAGATCTGGTGCAAGAGATAGCTTACTTTGATTTGGATGAAAGCATTGCATTCGCTTATTGGATCAGAGATTGCAGTAGAGAGGAGATTCGGGATAGTACAGGGGCAAGATCAGGGCCTAGCAGAGACAGTTAGAGATCTCATATGAAGGAAAGCAGCGAATCTGTTTCCACCGAAACTGGCGGTTCTTTCGGGAAAAAAAAATGTTAATAAATTATTAAAGAAAGACATATTTATTTAATATTTATTTATTTATATATCTAATATTTAAAATTTTATATTTATTTATATAATATTTTAATATCTAAATAATAAAAAATCAATAATATTAACCTATTTAAACTAAAATATTTTTATAATCATTTATATTTTTTATACAAATTTAAAACCTTGTATAAACAAATATTAAAATTTATATATTAAATATATACATAAATAATAATTCTATGATATCTAAATTAAATTCTTTGATTCAAAATTAGGAAATATTTAAATTTAAAAGAAGATGATTTATTTAATATTTGCTAGATTTTTATTTCAAAATATTTATTTTATATACAAATTTAATATTTTATTTTAAAATATTCATCATTTTATATTGTTGATGCACTCTTTTTTTTTTTTTCATTTTTTCTTAGCTGCTGAGGGGAAAGATATGTAACTTTGCATTAGGGGTGTGCATTTGGTTGATTTGGATGCTAAATTTTTAAAATCAATTGGTTTTGGATTCTTAAAAATATTGAACCAAATTGACCAAATAAAATGTAAAACCAAACAAACCGAATAACAATTTGGTTTGGTTTTGCATAATATTTATTGTATAATGAATAAGCAATAGTAATTTATATTTATAATTCTTACTATAAGCCTATAATATATAAATTAATAATACCATATATCATATAATTACTTTGATTTATTTAGTTCCATCCAAAATTTTATTTAACAAACCGATTCAAAAACCAAAAACCAAAGTTTTCATTAATTAAAACCAAAATCCAAATTATTAAGTTCAAAACCGTACCAAATTACTCAAAAATTTTAGTTCGGTTTGATTTTTTGGTTAAAACCAAATAATGCACACCCCTCCTTTGCACTCATCTTTTGTTCAAACTCTTTTTAGGTTATATCATATAAAAATAAATATTGCCTAATCATTGATCTAATATCATATTATTATGTATTGAATTAAAATATGTTGGAATATATTCAAAGTATAACCACTTAGGATCTAAGATGCATGGTCATAGAAATATTGACTTGCATGTGTATGTCATAATTAAAATTAAGCTCATATGCCAAAATTTATATAAAAAAAAACCTATTATTAATGGCGGCGTCACATGAGCAGAGGCTAAAGCTTCCTAATCACGACAAATTTAATTAAAATATTTGTAATCCAAAATTTTGTTTGATTGCATAATTATGTTTAAACTATCAAAATTAATATCAGATCAATTAATAACTGATTAATCAATTAAAATTAATTTTAAATAAAATTACTTTTATATCGAGGTCAGGAAGCCCCGACGACGTCCGAAAGACCTCCTTTCGCAAAACCGATTGTGTTGTTGTCGTCAAAACGTCGAAATTTATCAAATGACACTTTCCACGACCATTTTGGCAAAGTCTATGCGAATGTTGAGTGATTCAAATGCGACGTCGTGCAATATAAGTCCGATTTCATTTCGATCGTTGCCGATGTTGTCCAAACGACATCCGATTGCGAAATTGACTACATCGTTGCATTTGCCACAACAAAAATACCTAAAATTGATATCCATGTTGATATGATTTGTCATACAAAATAATTTTATAATTATTGGTGCAAAAATATTAATTATAATACTATTACCAGGTTAATGCGTAATTAGGCCACTAAAAGCCACTTAATTCCCTAACCCTTATCCTAATCTGACCGCCCAAGCCCACCAATTGGATCACCGCCGCAATCATTCAATCAATCAATCGTGGACTTCGCTTTCCACTCAAACCCAGTGGCTAGTACGTGCAAAAGCTTCTTTCGTGCTCTATGGCCTCATTTTCAACCCTCTCTCTCAAGCCCCCATTCCTTCTCCATCTATCTATTTTCTCATGCAAGACAAAGGGCTCATCTGCCAAGTTTCAAAAGAACCCGATCAACCGAGCCCTAATTAGCTGAGGTTTCCTTCTTCCTCTTTCGATCTGTTCAAACCGAATGAGCTAGCCGAGCTTCCCTTTTCTTCAAATCAAACCTCCAGGTTGTCTTTATCTAACCCTAAGCATGATTTATATATTTGATTTCATTTTTGAGAATAGGGTTGGATAAATGCCTCTTTTTCATGCTTAAATTGATGTTAGGGTTTCTATTTAAAGATTTGGGATGCCCAAATCTCATGTCGTTTACTATTACCTATGAATTTTCATGCTTTTACCTTGCTTGAAATGATTTTCCATGGATAAAATTACATTTGCTATGCCTCTTTCACCTGTTAAAGTGAAATCCGAAATTTGAAAATAGGGTTTGAGATGATGTATGGCTCAAACCCTAAGCTATATGCAAGTTGCTTTCTCTTTTTATGCTTCAAATTTCTATTTGGATGGAATAATGCTTATTAAGCTTCTTTTATATGTTTAAAATGAAGTTGTAAATATGAAAATGGGGGTTAGAGATTGTGTATGGCTCAAACCCTAACTTATATCTCGATTTTCCTCTTTCATGCTACAGATTTTTCATTTGGACTGTGTAATTTGAAGATATCTATTTCATAGTTTGCTATTTTTCAGTGTTCATTGTGAAATATGTAGAAGACAGTAAGTGTGAATGGTTGTTCTATAATTTGAGATGATTAGAGGGTTGTTATTTGCTATGGAAGTGTAATATTTGCTTATATTTTGTTGTTCCAAGCATTAAATCCGAGAAAATATGGGGAAAATGAAGTGATAGCTTTCATTTTATTATGCTATTGGAGTAAGAAATCCACTAGAATTGTTATTATGCTATGACCTTTCTATTAGATCAATATATATATATATATATATATATATATATATAATGAAGGGAAGAGGCTTATGCATATTGGCCTAATATAATTGCTTGCTCATTCTCTACCATTACTTATTAGTGATGAGTTTTATCCTTAGCAAGTTTCTTTAATATGCAATTATATATTTAGCCAAAATATGAAATTTTAAAGCATATGAATGAGCTTAGTGTGACTTTGACTCTCTTGCAATTATTGATCAATAATAGGCTTTATCCTCATCTTTCCCCATTAAAAGAAAAGTGTTCTTTTAATTGAATATGAAAATTCAGATTTATATATACGTTATTTCCTTGGATTAAAAAAGAGAGAGAAAATTGATGGTTAGGGAGTTATTCGTGATGCTCATCTTGCTTTGCTTCTATTACATGAGTTGTTATCATGAAAGTGATGATTTGGGTGAGGATTAGCTTTCAAATTTTCTAAATTTGTTAAACTCAAATGCAAGTGCCACTACATATTAATTTTTTTGAATTTATCCATTTAATCTTGTGAGGACTATTTTACTTTGCTTCCTTTGGTTGTTTTACTATCATAGAAATGAGGATTTGAGCAAAGTTTGTTTTCATTTTTTTTTTTTTTTTATTTGGCAAACCCAAATGTAAGTATTACCTCATATTTAATTTTTTTGGATTTTGCTGAGTCTAAATGAAATGGTGTATTTCATATAAATTAAGTTTATTAAGAATCTTGTCAAAAGGAAGAGGATTGAAAGGCATAGTTTTGTTTTATTAACATTGCTCACCTTCTCTCTAATTACTATTATCATTAAAGTGATAAATCCTTGAAATGAATTATGAGATCTTTATGTGAGATTCATTATCTTTGCCTTATCTCTTATATCTTCTTTCTATTTAGCAAGAGTTAATTTGATCTCTTTTCAGAACTAAAGATTTTGAAGATGATTGTTAAAGTTAAAATCTTCTCATAGATTTATGAAAAATCAAACATATTTTGTCATTTAGTAAGATCCAATTTAAGGTTCTTTCACATCTTGTGGGTTTTACAAATGCTATACTAAATTTGAAGTTCTCTTTTGGGTTTACAAAATATCAAACTTAAAGTGGCTATTCATTTTTTAAGTGGCTTAAATTCTTGTGGCTATCATTAATAAAAAGATGAAAGGAAAGTTAAAGGTAAACAGAAGTGAATGAAATTTCTATCTTCCTTCATATGAATATAAGTTTTGATTATGCTTCTTAATTGATGCTTCCTCAAGCTTATGCAAGTATTGAAAGAGTGATGAAATTTGAGATTTATAAACTCTTTTTGTAGAATTAGAAATTTCTTTCTCTTTATCATGGAAAGTTGAATTCTATTGTATAAATCCTCCCTTTTGCTGATTTTAAGGAAGTGTTATAGGTTATCGAAATTGCTTTTAAATGCTTTATCCAATCAAATCCTATTTGAATGATTGTTCATGGAATTGGGAAAGAAAATATAAAGTGCAATGTTTTCTTCATTCATTTGATAGTAAAGAATGAAACATATGCTTATGACTAAAATGTTATCGTTTAAAAAGGTATTTCATCCCTTATGCTAAAAAAAAGAGAAATGATATATGCAATTGAAAAGCTCATGTGATGGTTTCTTATTTGTGATTTTTCCAATGCAATGCTTAGTTAATATCATACATCTCATATGTCTTGCTCAAGTACATGTACATGCATGCTTATATGTAAACGCAAGCTTGAAAATTATTTGTGATAAGTATCTGTTCACATTGTTTCAATGCGGTGGAAAAATTTATTATAAGTACATGTTCACATTGTTCCATGTGGCGGGAATGTTTGAAAATTGTTCCAATGGAGGGAAAATAATCACATATTGTTCCAACAGGTAGAAAATTATTTGTTCTCTCGTTCACATTGTTCCAAATGTAGAAAATGACGTCAACATGGAAAATTTTACCTTGTAATATAAGTACTTGTATGCATTGTTCCAATGCTACAAGAAAATGCTATGTTATGCAAACCCATGCATTCCTTTCTTGGGGTGGTGGACAAACAAAATTTTTGATTGTGGTGTCTCACGACACCTACCATGCACGCCTTTCTTGGTGGAAGGCCCTCAAGCCTCATAGGGGATGACGAGAGGTCAAAATTTTGGTTAAAAAAAAAGGAAAAAATGTTTAAGTGCCAAAGTTTTTTTAAAAAAGAGAAAGCATGTGCTATTTATAGACCTATTCACCCATGTTTGTCTTGATTGCTACTTGAATCTTCATGTCATGTAGCAATTATTTGTTTGAATTCAGATTTTTACTTAAGTTGTGATAATATTCCTCTTTATATGCTACATGAGTGGGTTGGAAATGGAAACGAGGTATCCTATATATGATATAGTTCAAATCTTACTTTATTATCAAGTATCCATTCATACTATGCTGCTTTTCTTTTACCTAAATTATGGGATAAAGCTAAAATAAAAACCAGTAAGGTTGATTATCCTTTTGTATTATGTAGCCATGCTTAACTTGATTACTACTTGAATCTTGAGGTCATGTAGAAATTACTTATTTGAATCCAGATTTTTACTTATCTCATGATAATCCTCTCTTTTATGTCCTATATGAGTGGGTTGGAAGTGGAAATGAGGAACCTTATGTATTACATAGCTCAAGTCTTACTTTGTTAACAAATATCCATTCATATTATATTATTTTACCTTTATCTTAATTATGGGATAAGGTTAAAACAAAAATCAGCAAGATGGATCATTCATTTACATTATTTAGCTATGTTTAACTTGATTCCTACTTGAATCTCAATGTCATGTGGGCAATTACTTATTTGAATCCAATTTTTTACTTATCTTGTGATAATCCTCCCTTTTATGTGCTATATGAGTGGGTTGGAAGTGGAAATGAGGAGCCCTATGTATTACATAGTTCAAATCTTGCTTTGTTATCAAATATCCCTTCATGTCATATTGTTTTACCTTTATCTTAATCATGGGATAAGGTCAAAAATGAAAATCACCAAGAGGGTTTATTCCTTTGCATTACTTAGCTATGGTTAACTTGATTCTTACTTGAATCTTGATATCATATGAGCAATTACTTGTTTAGATCCAGATTTTCAGATTTATGTGTTATCAGATTTGATATAAATGTTTGATCTATATATGACCATGTTCTATTCACTTTATGAAAAGAAAAGAAAAGAAGAAAGAATGAATTCAAATCTGAATTTTAGGCTTGCTCTTTTCACTATGTCTATTCTCAAATTAATGCCCTTTAAAGTAGAAATGATATATGAAGTTGCACATGTATAGAGCCAAAGATTATTAGGTTTGGTTTGCAAGTTTTAAATATTTTTCCAAGGGTTGAAAGTTGCTATTTTCGTTGCTTCAAGTTAAAGTTAGGTTATACTTTGCATTGAGTATGTAATAAGCATGTTATTAGGAAATTTCTTAAGGCTTGAATCAATTTAAAATGAGAAAGAAGTATGACATAAAGCCCATATAAACTCAATTTCATAAGTTTCTCATTAGTGAATAACATTGGCAGAGAATTTCATATGGCATTTGCCTTATGTGTTGCCTCTAAACAATTACCATGTCATATGAAGTGAGTTTTGACTTGTTCTTTTTTAAAGTCAGAATTTTATTGCTTCATGATACTTAATTTTGAATACTCTTAAATGGTGAACTATCATTATGTTAAAGCAAACTTGAAAGTGATAGGATTCATAAAATATGCAAGATATTATCTTTGATCTTTTGATATGGCTATCTTTGATGCTCCATGTAAAATGATTTTAAGTCTCATTTAGATTTCTCTTTCTCTTATCAAATCAAACTCTTCTTTATGTGATATGACAAGGTTTCTTAAAAAAAAAAAAAGAAAGGGGAATCCACCTTTGCATTTCCTCCCATTGTTTGAATTGAAAATTTACTTGTGCATGGCTATTCAATCATATCATTTGATAATTCTTGAAGAAAGGTGTTGTCATTTTCCATGAAAACTTGTAATGTGATGTTTCTATACAATCAATTCTTATCTAAAGCTATGATCATTATAGCATCAAAACTAAATCAACAAGTCCATGAAGTTTAAATCAAACTACACCCCTCATTTTCATGGAAATCTTTTACTCCTTTTATCTTAAAATCTTGTTGCCCAAATTAAAACATCAAATTAAATGATAAGGTTTAAACCTAGAACATCAAATTAAACATGACTATCGATGGATGTGATATAGTTTGAGGTCAACCCCAATTGTTGGTGGGTTCTTTCAGAAGTTGGTAAATCCATTTAAGAACTTTAAACTTGCAATATTCCTTGTGAGAAGGATGTAAGGGTGTGAAGGAAATGGGAGAGTAAATCCTCATGAGGGGGAGGATGCTCTCATATTTATAATATGTAGTAGCTTACTCTTAAGCTCTCTTCCTAAGTAAAATGTCATCCCAGTCCCTTTATATGAAGCCAAAACTACTTATGACATGTACGATAAAACACATAAATGGGATTTATGTTACCACACTAATGTCATATGACTTTTTGCATGATATTAACGAGGAGAAAACTTCTCATCCTCTTCTTTCTTTGCATGACATCATAGCATGTGAATAAAAATATACATAAAAATAAATAACATAAAATTAGGAGGAAACGTCCATCCCCCTTTAATTCTCTTTGTCATTCCTTTTTAAATTACCCATATAAGGACATGAATTTAGGGAGAAAGAGAGGAAAGGTAAAAAAGAAAGCTTCTTTCTTTTCTCAATGGTATTATGCCACTAAAAATGTGGGAGGTGTGTGGAGAAAATCAATGAAATGTGAATTATTTTCTCTTCCCATAAATTACCCATAAATGGGTGTCATAAAAGAAAAGGAGAGGAGAAGCTTCTGCCTCCTCTTTATGGGATCATGTCATGATAATATATATATATATATATATATATATATATATATATATATATATATATATATATATATATATATATATATATAATAAAAGAGAAAGAAATGCATAAAAATATGTATATAATAAGAATAAAACAAAATCTTATATATTTAAAAAAAGAAAAGAGAAGTGTCATGATAAAAAAATGATGATAATGTTGATAACATAAGAATGTGAAATCTCTTTTCTTCATTCATAACATATCTTAATTTCTTGTGGGCTTATAAAGATAATTTACCCTTTGAAATTATGAAGCACATGTTCTTTTATTTCAAGAGGCCTATTGGACCTAAATTCATAAATGGCTCATAAATGCCCAAGTCCATATATGGGCTCATAAAAGCCCAAGTCCATAATAAAAAGAAGGGCCCATTGGGCCTAAGTCCATATGTGAGGAAAACAATTGAATTAATCCTCATATTTTCAAATTCTAATGTGCATGAAGGGGTTTAAGTGTGGTTATCTTTTATATGTGTATTATGACATCTCATCTCTCTTGATTTTGATATGTGGCATATACTATAGAGAAAATCATAAACATTTAGTTCCATGAATAAACATTTGAGCAAAACAGGCTTGCATATTTGTATAACATAATGTTCTATCACATAAATTCATACTTGATTTATGACATTCCTCTAAATTTTATGGGAAACTTTAAATAGAAAAAAAATACTACATTTGATACTTAGCAAGAGTTTAAAAAGATTAAATGTATGTCTTATAAAGGTAGATACACTTGATTTATGCCAAACCTAGAAAGGTTTAAGTTTATATCATTCAGAATAGATGCTCACTTGATTTGCAAACAAATATTTGTATCTCCTAGTACAGATACATACTTGATCACTTAGAATAGATGCTCATTTAGTTTGCAACAAGTATTTGAGATTGTCAAATCTCATACCTTTACAAGAACAGCTTTCCATTTGATTTATAACAAGTGCTCAAATGAGTCATAACTCATATTTTACAAGCATAGATCTTCACTTGATTTATAACAAGTACATAAATGAGTTGTAATTTTCATATTTTACAAGATGGGGGTACACTTGATTTGCACTTTATATTATGTATCAAATCTTGCAATTTGTCATATATGTTATAGCAAACATAATTACTTAAACCTAGACATCTTAATGTCCATACATCATTTTAAAGAACATATACTTGTATGTATGTTGAAGTATTCACTAAATCAAACACTTAGTTAAAATATGCAAGTCACATACAAAAAAAAGATATTTATATATCCTGGTTTGGTCTTAGGACCGGGTCAGGGTTAACAAAACTCAAAAATCTATATCAAAACATGTACTTGCAATCTGACACGTCTTTCATGCCAAACATAATTACTTCAAATTAGACATCTAAATGTCTATACAATATTTTAAAAGAACAGATACTTGTATGTATGTTGAAGTATTCATTAGATCAAGCATCTAAAAAGATATGCAAGTTATATACAAATTTAATGAACATATATCTACACCCCAGTTTGGTCTTAGGACCGGGTCTGGGTTAACAAAACTTAAAAATTTGATTATAATATTATAAGAATTTCAATTTAATAAAATATGAGAAGCTAATTTTGTCATACAATTGCAAAAATAAGCCTATTAACACGACTTTTCAAATTTAAACTGCAAAAAGGAAAGTCTCAAACCCGATCCTCTATGCTCAAGCTAGAGTTGACAAGGTTTGAAGGGCTATAAATGTGAAAGTAATGAATTTAGACTCGATCCTCTACAAGGAAGCATGAAAAGTTGAGAAGGTCTATTACATTTAAAAGGTTATCATTAGTATGTTTAAATGGTCAATGATAACATATTCAAATCTAAATCAATTATAAAATGATCAAAAATTTAAATAAAAATTTTTAATTAAATTAAATTAAATTAAATATTTAAATTTAAAGTTAAAATCATCCACCTCTCCGCAACTGTTTGTCTAAGGGGTGACAAATTAAAAGACTTTTGCTCACAAAAGAGCCAATGTCAAATCAAATACATAACTATTTTCACACTCAAATAATCTTAAGCCCGTAAGGATGTGGCCCGTGTCATCTGTCCATGTGATTTTGATGCAAAATGATACCACATAAATGACGGTTACAACCAGTGCCCTCTGACCGGGTGGCTTGTCACAAAATGATACCATTAAATTACGGTCACAACCGCAGCCCATATGTTCCTCAATAATTTTGCTCTTTGAGCTGTGAATTATAGAATGTATTTGATCGGGCCAAAAGCCTTATGCTAGCTTAGGTTGACTTATATTCGTCCTTTAGACAAACTCCACCCCAAGCCTACAAGGACACCTTGGATGACGTAACCCATGTGTTGCTGACAAGGATCCTTCGGTCAGGTTAGGTCGACTACCTCCTTTAACTAAGCGGACCAGGGACGCAACAACCTAGGATGATGAAACCATGAGATCTAGATCAGGTGTATCATCATTCCCCCAACCAAAAGTTTTAAATTAAATAATAAATCTCATAACATTCTAAACTCTACTCACAACTATTTTATGCTCGTAATTTAGCTATTCATCGACTAGCCTTAATCAAAAGTGCTCTCTTAGTATTGGGAGGGGTAATTAACTATAGGTGCTTGCGCCTATAGAAAACCTAGAACTAGATCTAAAGTCTTCAAAAAATGAGGGCGAAGTCTCTAGGTAGTGTTTTATCTACTATTCTATCTACCTTCAGAAAATTACATCGATACTAAAATCACTCTTTTCATCATCGAGGTAGCAAATTTTGGATCCCAGATTTCACTCAGGTTGGGAAGGATTTCTCTTTCCATCTTTGGCTAGTCAAAGTAGTAGAGTATAAAAAAAATAAAAATAAATTGAAAATGAGAAGTTGAAAGAGAAAACTTAAAAGCTTTATAGATAAATTTTTAACTCATTTAAGATTTTATTTAAAGCCCATGCTTTAATATGTTTTGTCTTATTGTATCCATATTTTTGGAAGAAAGGGGATAGTGTGGCTATTTTCAATTGCTAATCTTTACCTTTAAACTCTGGAATGGCTCTACAAAATACTCCTGTCACTGATACTCTTGGAGGTGGCACCAATATCTGCTTGGCTAATGTCATCATTAATGCTGGAAGCACCGAGACTACCATCCAGTTTGGTAGCATTGACTTTCCAGCCATCGTTGCCCAAGCTCACACTGTCAGGCCTCAATCTATTGAAGCATGTGCATGTCCTCCACGCTATGTGTAGTAAGCTCTGAAGAGGCCCGTTGAGGTCATGATCCCTTCTTTCTTTGGCCGGAAGCCTACTATTTGAGGCTTGGCCACTCAAAAACCCCTATCGTGAAGAGGGTTGTTATTAGGAGGACTATATCTTTAGTCCCTAAAACATCACAATCCTGCCAACTAAACCATTTACCCCAGGGAGGCATGATGTTGAAGCTTTTTCATCTGGAAGCAAGCTCAGCCGGAGGCAAAGAAGAAAGAGAAGTCTTAAACTTTGTGCTTAATAATTACTGCCTGCGCATCTAGCTGCACAAACAACTATGGAACCAACAATGAGTGTTCTAACCTATAATAGGTTTGACAATATTAAGTGGGTAAAATAGAATAGCTCTATTAGTCAGATTAAGCAGTCCTTCTGGACCCGACAGCATTAGGCTCCAGTTCCTCTTGTGAGGAAACCTGAAATCATGTCTGCAAGAGTGCATCGAGTCCTCCAAGTTGCTAAGGAGAGAGGACTATTGAAAAGAAAGTACCAGGGTCCTATTATGAGGGAGGTTAGAACTGCTCCTCTAAGGAGATCCCATAATTTCTGTAAGACGCCAACCAATTCATGTCCCACATGGTGAGCATCGGGGCATGACACTTGGACCATGCATCCAGGAATCTGATACTGAAAGGTCCCGGTGAAAAGGAAAGTAGATATGGAGGCCTACACCTCAAAAAGAGATTGTCTTAGAGAAAAGACACATCGTGACATCTGGTTTGCACTACTCAAAGTTATCAGTGATGGGAGCCTAAAAAGAAGTCACAGATGATAAAGTTTTTGATGATCAACACATTGGAGACCTCCAGGTGATGTCGTCTCCAATCGACTCCATCCCGACGAGAGGAGGTTAGCTTTGATCGAAGCCCTCCAATCGAAGTGGTTCTATTTCCACATTTGGAGCTAAAAGTCCATTGGAGACACCAATTAGAGGTCTGTGTCCAAAACGATGAAGAGGAAGAGGAGGATACAATGGCTATTTAAATAGTGTACATGGTACAACAAGTCGACGAGCCATCTGGTGTGCACTAATACTAACATAGGTGCCGTATAGCAGCACCTCCCCCTCAACCTGGAGAACAGCAGAATGTTCAAATAGAGAAAGCATCCTCTGATTCTTCTGAAGGGGAACAAGAAGAAGAAGAAGAAGAAAGAGAAGAAAATATCACATTCGCAGACACAACCACTTTGGCAGAGGCATAGAGGCAAATTTAGCGCCAAATGAAAGCCAAGGATAAAAAAATGCTTAATTGAACACAAAAATAAGCAAAATGATGATGCAGGTGACTGCAATGATGCAATTAATGCAAAAAAATATTGCGGTGGGTCCAACACCTGTCACTCCAAATAATCATCAAGCCTCTAGCAGTGCCCACAATAATCCTCCAGTAAACCTAATCTCACATGCTCCGAGAGTGAAAATTGAGCTCAAAGCGAGGGTTTAAGTGTACGAGTCAGCTTGGCAGCCTGCTTCTCAAAATGTACAGAGCACATCTGAAGTTGTGATAGCCTCCCAGCTTGACACTATCTTGAATGAGAAAATCAAAGCTATTATAGCTGGGGAGTAGGCAAAAAAATTAGTGAGCAAGAGTCATCCATATCCTATGGAGTACGATAACATTCCATATCCAAAGGGATACTCAATACCAAAGTTCAATATATTTGATGGCAATGGTAACCATAAATAGCATCTAGCCCAGTTCAAAGCATCTTGTGGCAACACAGGAGAAAATGATGCGTTATTGTTCTGTTAGTTCATTAACAGTTTGACTTCCACTACTTTCAAATGGTATGGTGAGTTACCAATTGACTTAGTGAAGACTTTCGTTGAATATGAAACCATGTTTGTCAAAAGGTTTGCTAGCGTAGTTGAGAAGACAACTATTATTGATATCGCCCTTGATAAAAGAAAGAAAGATGAGTAAGTAACTAGGTATATCATGCGTTGGTGAAACATGAGCATGAAATGTGAACAACAGTTAGAAGAAGAGCTTACAATTCAATTACTTATGGGAAACATTGATGAAAATATGGCACCTTATCTTTGCATGACTTCAATTACCACATTTCAAGAGCTACTTGACAGGATGGATAAATTTAAAAAATTAAACTTATCATGCTCTGATAGCCATCCAGACCAATCTAAAAGAGGAAAAGCTCCAGATCCAAAGAAGGGTGAAACACATTTTACCTCTTTCAAGAAAGATACATGCAATCAGATAGTCTATAACGTAGACAAAGAAAGGCTGTCTGCTTACCAAGAAAGACCAAAGCAGTCATTCAATCTTTCTCCATAACCCAAGCTCATACTTGGGGGCAATGATGTGCCTCGAGGCCGCTTCAGTGAAGGCTAGCGACCAAAGCAAACAAAAGGAGTGAATGACTCAATGGCCCCAACCCTCAAGGAAAAGCTGAACAAAGAGTGTTCTTTCAAGAGGGAAAGCATGGATAAACTATTCAAGCATGTACTCAAAGCATGTCTCTAGCTACCAAAGTGCAAAAGACCTGAAGAAGCTGGACAGGCTGATAATCCTAACTATTGCCCATACAATTAGGTGCTCAGCCATCCCATTGAAGATTGCTACATATTCAAAGATTGGCTAGAGCGAAAGTATATAAATAGAGAATTCACACTAACGGATAGTATATTGGTATATCCGGAGAAAGAATCCACCAAGGTGATTATCTCCTCTCTAGTGCCATCAAGTAAAGGTAAAGATAAGGAGAATTTGGTTAATGATGAAGGATGGCAAGTTGCAGTTTCTAAAAGACTGCAAAGATGTTGAAACGATTGGAAGGAATCTTAGGCATTAAGTGGAAGTCACCACTTGAGCCAGTACTTGAGTTGAAGGAAAACCCAAGTTATGGAAAGACTAGTTCATCTCATGAAAGATAGCCTAGCCAAGTCCCACAAAGGAAGGCCAAAAAGTCTGCCAAGCAAATGAATAAATCAAAGAAAAAGAAAAAGACCATAACATAAAAGATCATCAATAATATGGACGATTATCAACAACTAGCAAGATGACCCATCACACTTGCTGATTTCATTACCAAGCTTTAGATCAATGAAGAAGTAGGGGGAGAAGATGAAGAACTTCCCACTGAATCTTTCTTAGTGGTACATGAAGTTGATAATAGCTTAGAGGAACTATATTTCCCAAATGAAGATGAATTAGAGCCTATCATTACGACATACATGAAGAATGTAAAATTGGGCAGTGATTCTGAATCTTCGAATCCATCATTGAATGGAGTAGAAGCAGATGTTGAAGCAACTAATTCATCTGAAGATTCAGATGCAAAAGAAGTAGCTCAAGTATAGTTGAGAAGTGGTCAAGTGCTGCCATCTTGTTGACCTCACTTTTGGAGTGAGCTCTCAAATTCTCTATCTTAGGCATAGGACTCTCTAGACACTAAGAGTTCCTTAGTCTTAAGACACTTCTAGTGATTAGGTGAACACTTAACCTAACCCTAAAGACTTAGAAGGGTTTATCATAGGATTAGGCTATGCATTAGGGATCTAAAGCAACCCCTTACCTTATGGCTCAAAGCCAACCCATGTACACTCCTTCAAACCAATCTAAATCAAATCTCAAATCAATTCCAATTCAATTAATTTTCTTAAATCTCAAATCAATTCTAATCTCAAATGATTTTCTCAAATCTTAAATCAATTCCAACTCAATTGATTTTCTCAAATCTCAAATCAATTCAAATTCAATTAAAATTTTAAAATCTCAAATCAATCCCAATCTCAAATGATCCAAATTTTAAAACCAAATTCCCAAAATCCAAATCATGAATCAATTCCAAATCAAATGATTGAAACCTAAAATTAACTCCAAATCCAAAACCTTCCTAAGCCTTATGAATCAGATCCATAAGCTTAGCCAAACCCTTTTAAATCAACCCAAACCCAAGTGATTTCTTTATAAATCACTTATTCCATCATTTATAGTCACAACTATAAATGAGATTGGCATGCAAATTATCTAAGTCAAATGAAAATAAATCAAACTAAATCAATCCCCTACTTAAGCCCTTTTGACCTACATCCTTAAGCTTGGTCAAATTTTCTTCCAAATCACTTCAAATTCACATGATTCCCTAATGGATCAGTTATATTCTCATTTATATTCACAAATATAAATGAAATACAAATTTAAATGGCCAAAATCAAATCAAACTAAATTTAAAACTCAAATCAAAGTGCAACTTAAATCCTTTAAGCCAATTTCTTGAATTTAGCCAAATCATTCTCAAATCAATCCAAACCCTTGGATTTTCTCTTCAAACAATCACTCCTTCACTCACATGCCCAAATATAAACATAAACTACAATCATCAAGCCAAAATCAAACTAACCCAAATCATATCCATGTTCATCCTTTTGACTTGAAATTGTCAAATATACCAAAACCTATTTGACTCCAAACCACATGCAATTGGATTTATATTTCCATCTCCAAATGATTGAAACACATGATTGAATTCAAACTCCAAAACCCCTTTCTAAGCCATATGAACCATCTTCATATGCTTTGCTGAAACCTCCTTCAAACTAAATCAAATTTGATTAATTTCTTTATAAATCAATCATTCCTTCATTTATATTCAAAAATATAAATGAAATCTAAATTCAAACCATTCAAATTAAATCAAACTAAATCAAACCAAACCAAGACCTTTCTTAAGCCATATGGACCTACCTCTATAAGCTTAACCAAATCTCAATCCAAAGCAACCCAAACCCAGATAATTTCTTTATAAATAAATCATTCCTTCATTTATATTCACAAAAATAAATGAAATCTAAATTCAAACCATTCAAATCAAATCAAACTAAACCAAATCAAATTAATTCCCAACTTAAGCCCTTTTGACCTACATCCATCAATTTGATCAAATTTGCTTCCAAATCACTCCAAACTCAAGTGAGTTTTTCATGAATCATTTATATCTTCATTTATATTTACAAATATAAATAAAATATAAATCCAAATGGCCAAAAATAAACCCAAATCAGATCAAATTCCTAATTTTAGCCTTTTTAGCCAATTTATTGAACTTGACTAAATGATATTCAAATCAACTCAAAACTCATGAGTTTCTTCATGATTCAATCACTCCTTCAATCATTGTTTCAAATATAAACACAAACTATAATTATCAATCCAAATCCAACTACACCCAAGTCAAGCCCATGTTGACCCCTTTTAACTTGAAATTATCATATGAACCAAAATCCATAGGGCTTCAAACCACTTGCAATTGGATTTATATTTTTATCCTAAGTCCATATGTGAGTTCAATTATACTTGAATCAAGCCAATTGACCCATTTAGGTCCACTTGACCCAAAGCGACCTAAAAGACCTTTTGATCCAAGTTCTAATTCAACCCAAATTGGATTGAACTAAGCCCATTCAAACCCCATATCATGATCAACAATAATCCTAGGTTTATCAAATATCTTGAATTGGGTCAAATTAAGTCAACCTAGCCTATTGACCAAGTTAACCTTTAGCCCAAATGAAACCCAAACTAGCCAATACCCTTCATATACCAAATTGATTGAAGCCATTGACTCAAACCCACTCATAATCAATGATTGAACATGACCAAACCCTCAATTGAGCCAAACCAAGTTCAATTGGCCATTTGACCTAAGTTGGCCCAAATTAGCTTAAAAAGTCAAAATGGGTCAAATCATGATTTGATCCAAATTGATTGCAACCAATTGCTCAAGTTCATTCTAAATCACTTATTGAACTTGACCAAAGTCATGATTGAGCTCAATTTGACCAATTGGTCAACTTGACCCAACCTAGCCCAAATTGACCTAAAGGGTCAAATTGGCCAAAATTCAAATTAAACCAAACCAAATCCTACAATCATTTTCAATTAACCAATTGAACATGAACCAATACTTAACCCAACCCAATTTGGTCAAATTGATCAAATTGGTCAAATTGGTCAACTTAGTCCATTTGACCTATTTGAATCCAAATGAGCCAAAATAAAACCTAAGCCAAATTAATCAAAACCAATTGACCAAAACATCTCAAATCATCATATGAACCTAACCCAGGTCTTGGTTTGACCCAATTTTTCCAATTAGTCAATCCAACCCAACCTAACCCAAATGAGCCAATTTTGACCATATGAAGCCAAAACACCCAAAGCCACCTTATGGAACCTTGGTGGCTAGCCTAACCTGACCCAAATTAACCCTAGATCAGCCCAGCGGATCTAAGAGACCCAATCAGGGACTTGACCATTGGACAAGCTCATTACATTGGATTCTTTCCATAGAGGCAAAGTTCACCTCTCCCATTAACCCTCCCTAGGTAAATGAGGCATTCTTAAACTCCCTAGCCCAATCTAAGCCACCTAGCACTTGCCAGACCAGGGAAACAAAATTTACTCCTCTCATGGCCAAACGGGCAAGGCAAGGATCAATCCCACACCATCAGCCCATATCATGCCTTGAGCTCCCTGCCATCACTTCCTCCACTCTTGGCATGCGACATGGAGCTGACAACTACCCATCTGATGACCCGACGATGGTGAATCAACAAATTTTCAGTGATGAATTCCGTCCATCCATCAAATGCAATTAAGGGGTATAGCAGGATCCTTCACGATTCACATTGTGAGACTTCCTTAATAATTTTCGAAACCCCATAGAGCTTTTCCAAGAGTTCCCGGAGCTTCCTCGATCGACATTCCTCCTCCTCGGGCAAAGCTAATATAGGACAACCTTTGCCCGTGTAATACTCCTCCCCCACTTGATCAAACCTCAATTCCTTGCACCCACACTATCCTCATACTTCATCAAAGCCAATCGAACCATCCCCGAGCTTTTCAGACCATTGGAGATCAGAGTTCAATCATAGTCGAAGCCTTTACGTACGTGGCTTGGTCGACCAAGGGCTCTACCCAAAATCAAGGCCCAAGCTTCTCAATAGGGCCTCTCCTCAATTGGGCGAAGCTTCCTCCATCGATCCCACTGCCAAACATTAGCTCCGGGGAGGTAATTTCTCAAAACTTTTAGTTTAAGAAATTTTTGTTGGAGCTTTTTGATGGAAATTTGAATGGCATGCATTTTTGACCATTAGATGTGTTCCTCTCCTTCTTCTCAAGGTGTGGGATCAATTTGATCCCAATCTGAGCTCGAGTGAGCTCAAATCGAATGGGAAAAGATGGACGACATCCATCTTTCATCGCTCACAAAGGAGAAAGATCATGGGCCATCTATTCTGCATGATCGGAATGGACGGCCATGATTAAATCACTTTAGATCCACTCTGATTTATCATTTAAATCATGGATTGAATTGTGGCCGTCCGATCTTAGATCAGGCAGACCATGGAGTTAGCGAGTTCGCTGCAATCTGAGTCAGCAGTGGATGTGAGAACTTAAATAGCCAATCCTATCACACCACGTGGAAAGCACACCGTGTTAGCCGCCACATGGCCGGACAGGATTTAGGCTTTAGTTAAGCTTAAATAATCTATTTTTAAAGTTGAAACTTCTAAAATTCATAGCTAATTATAGAAAAATCCAAAAAAAATATAAACTAAGGCTCATTTTGAAGATATTTTAGAGTAGAATCTAGAAAAATTATTATTAATTAAATTTGAGCAGTGATTTTAGCTTAATTAAAGCTTAATTGAGAATCTAATTAGATTAATTACTTCTTAATTAATCGCCCAATTAATCTCAAATTTTTTGTAGATGTTTAGGGGATGACCTCTGCTTCCCTTACTTTTTTGGGATTTTTATTGGTTGCTTAATTAGGGAAATTAGTTGATTAAGCTTTAATCACTTTCTTATTTTAATTAGTAATAATTAGTGAATGAATAGTAGCTTAATTACATATTTAAGCCTAATTACTTATGTTAAACAATAAGGGAGCTTAGGGAATGTGATTGGGATATTTTTCATAATTTATTTCCTACATTGTCTTTACTTTTTGGAATCAAGTTAATTGATGATTAACGAAGTAATCAATTGCTTAATTAATGAATTAATCTTCAAGATAAAATCAGAGCTTAAGTGACCAAGTATAGGACATAGAGATTAAGGCCTCTTTCTTGATCTCTCTCCTTAAGTAAATTTTATTTCATTAATTGAACATGCTTAATGCTTAACCAAATGGATTAATGAGCTTAATTAACTCAATCTAAAATCCAATTCACATCTAATCTCCTTTAATCAATTTTGGGTATCCCTTTAGATGTTTAATAGTCTAAAGTAATCTAATGAAATTATGGTTAACTTATATGCATAAAAAAACTATAAAAGTAATTAATTAAAGCCTTTAAGCCTAATTAACTATTAATCATGAACCAATTGTATTAGGCCCCTTTCATTTCTTAGGAGCATTGCTAATTTACTTTTCATGTGGTTACATATCATATTGGCTCATTATTAATTAGTTAATTAACTTAATATGGTGTAGATAAGGGTTAATTAATTGACTTAATTATTACCCAAACCTAATTAATAGTCTTCAAAATACCGGTGCTACATACTAGTGGGCCATGACTCAAATCTTCAATGAACTCATTCATCATTAAGTTGAATGCTATGTTGAAGATCTGGTAGTTCAGACCAAAGAAAAGGAAGACCATCTCTTCAACTTGAGAGTAGTTTTCGAATGGTTAAGATAATTTAATATTAAAATGAATCCCCTGAAGTGTGCATTCAAAGTAGCTTCAGGAAAATTCCTTGGGTTTATTGTCCGATACCGAGGAATAGAGATCGACCTAGAGAAGATCAAGGTTATCTTAGAAATGCCATCCCCTAAAAGTCTAACTTAACTCAGATCATTTCAAGGGTGGTTGGCGTATCTAAGATGCTTCATATCCAACTTATCAGAAAGATGTTAGCCATTCTCAGCACTTGTTAAAAATATTGCCAAGTTTAAGTGGGATGATAAGTGTCAGCATGCCTATGAAGACATTAAGCACTACCTGATGATGCTGCATATTCTAGTAGCCCCTATCCCGGGAAAGCCATTGATCTTCTACATCGCTACGTTAGATAATTCCTTTAGCACTTTGTTGGCCCAAGCCAATGATGAAAGAACAGAAAATGCTCTCTACTACCTCAATCATCATCTGATTTCTGCTGAGGCAACTACCCTCCTATTAAGAAGCATTGCTTGGCTTTAATCTTTGCATCCCAAAAGCTACGGAATTATATGATTTCTCATAAGGTGAATATGATCTCCAAAATTAATCCACTGTAATATCTCATGACACGGCTAATGTTATCTAGATGGTTGGCACGATGGTCCATGATTTTATCACAATTTGGCATCACATTCATACCCCTTTATGCTATGAAAGGACAGACACTAGAGGATTTCTTAGCAGCACACCCACTTCATATTGACTTGTCGCTTAGTGATAAACTTCCCGATGAACAAATCATGAACTTAGGGGACACTAGTATTCACCGTTGGGAGATGTATTTTGATGGTGCGGCTACCTCTCAAAAAGGAGAAGAACAATGATCTACTATTCCAGGGAAGGTAGGGGTAGGAATAGTTCTCCTAACTTTGGATCACGATGTGATGAGATTCTTATATCATCTGTCTAATCCATGCACCAACAATGAAGTTGGATATGAGGCTTTGGTTTTTGGTCTAGAGTTAGTAATTACATTATGTGTCTAGAGCGTCAGCATCTTCAAAGATTCTCGGCTCATCATCAACCAAATTATTGGGTCCTACAAAGTTCTAAAGCATAAGCTCCATCATTACCACTAGTACACCATAGAGTTGTTGGCTCAGATCCCAGAGGTCACTATCTATAAGATTTCTTAAGGAGATAATATTATAGCAGATGCATTGGCCAAGCTTGCCAAGGAGTTGGCATGCCTAGAAGATGAGTCCATTTCAATAAGGGTTCAAAATAAACAAGTCTTATCCCTTATTGATGTTAAACTCATTGAGAGACTCTCTCTCTTGAAGGGGAGGTTGCCATTGCAAAAAAGGATGATGAGTCAGATTGGAGGCAACCATTCATGGATTACCTAAACAAAGGAAGACTACCTCAAGAGAAGTCATTAGTCCATCAGGTGAAATAGAGACCTCTCTCCTATGCTCTCATAGATGGCACCTTATATCGGCAGTCTTTCGATCATATGTGGTTATGCTATTTAGCCAAACACAAAGCCCATAAGATTATGACCGAGGTATATTTAGGTTTATGTGGAGCTCATCAGTCCGGTCCAAAGATGAAAGCCAAGATCAAAAGACTAGAATATTATTGGCCTTCGATAATTATAGACTGCATGGATGTAGCTAGGAGATGCCACCAATGTCAAGTGCACGGTGTGGTCCTGCATCAACCACCCAACATTCTACATCCTACACTGGCCTCATGGCCATTTAAGTGTTGGGGCACTGACATAGTGGATCTGATCGATCCTCCTTCTTCTAAGGGTCCGGTTCATTCTGCCGAATACTTTTTCAAGTGGGTGGAGGCATTCCCACCTAGAGAGATCACAGCTCAGTATATGCTCCAGTTTTTTAGGAACCATATCGTATATAGGTTTGGGGTGCCTCAATGAATTTTATCTGACAATGGTATTTCATTCAGGAGTACCAAAATCAATAGCTTTGCCAAGAGACACAACATTGATTGGAGATATTCCACCATCTACTACCCAAGGGAAAATGGTCTAGCTTAAACATTCAATAAAACTCTCATCTAAATATTGAAAAAGACACTTGATGACAACAAGTTACAGTGGTATGAGTAGTTCGTTGAAGCATTGTGGGCCTACCACACCACATATAGAACTCCAACTCAATCTACCCCATTTTTCTTAGTGTATGGATCTGAAGCCATTCTACCATTAAAAGTCCAACTCCTATCACTAAGGATAGTTATGGGTAGTAAGATTACTACATAGTAGAACACCAAGTTGCATTTAGAAGAGCTTGAATGTTTGGAGGAGAGACGCCTAGAACCTCGAGTTATACAAAGCCAAAATGATTCATGCTCACAACAAGTTGGTCCGTCCTAGAGCTTTTCAAGTAGGAGAGCTTATTTTAGTTCTAAGGAGACCAATTATTGCCCATCGAAAGATGGGAGGCAAGTTTGAACCCACTTGGGAAGGCCCTTTTGCCATAGAAAAGGCCTATCAAGGAGGATCTTATCAACTCATAAACTATAACGGAGAGCGCCCTATGCTTCCAATCAACGGGCTTTGTCTAAAGAAATATTATCCATAAATTTTTTTTGAAAACAATCATCAATAAACTTCTTTTCATATCTAATTCCATCTCTTATGTGTTAGAAACATCTTTTGCTTATGAATCTGCCATGATGTGTTTAGGGTAGTGTAAGAGAACCCAAACGGCCTCCTATCCCTCTACAACACAAACACAACCCATATTCGATCCTCTGGTGCTATTAGGATAGGTGTGAGAGAATTCAAGAGGCATCCTATTTCGATTAGTACAACTAAGTTAGGTGTAAGAGAACCCAAGCGACAACCTTTCTTAGTGGAGTCACATTCTTATGTGCTTAGGATAGGTGTAAGAGAACCCAAGAGACATCCTATTCCTTCTTTCACATCTCAAATAAACACATATCTTTTATCTCGAGCTACTTCAATGTGGGAGCAATACCCCTGTGGCACTCACTCATTAGCTGCCCTAGGTCGGGCTGATATACTACTTTGCTAGTGTGTTACCCTAGCAGTCACTTGTCTAACGGATGTAATTCTCCATGCTTTCTTCCAGACTTGACCACTGCAAACCAATGAGCACCTTGTTAGTTTGGTAGGTCTTACTGTATAGTCAGTAAACTACCCTATGTTGACTTCGTTTAAGAGGATGTAAGCCTACATGCTTTCTTCTTAAACTAGCCATCATGCACTAACTAGGTCGAGTATATTTGAGGTTTAGGGTTAGTCTCCTAGAGGCTCCTTTCCTCTCGACTATTTCAAGTTTAGATTTAGTCCTTACATAGAACTCCCCGCTTAGTATTCACCCTAGGTCGGATAGCCTCTATCAAGCTGAAGACAGACTATCATGTCGGCCAGTTTCACTTTGAAGAGATGTAAGTCTATATGCCTTCTCTCTAGGTTGCTTATTGCCATGCTGATGGTAACCAACCCAGTGGATATACCACTCTTGGCAGATGTGAGTCCCAATGCTTCCTCATTGAGTTGGCCATCGAATACCTACAGGCATTCTTTTATAGGGTTGTGGCCCCCAGTGGCACCTCCCCTATGAGCGCTCTATTTGGATCACATCCTTAGCAACCCCAATTAGACACTACTTTGGTAACTTTTAGATTTGACAGTCGCCCTTTCCTAGTAGCCACCCTCGTGGTTGGAGAATTTGTTCAATAGATGCGCAGATTCTCCCTTAGTACAGTAAGTCTGAGACAAGACTAGGCTGATATAAGCCCCTTCTCAATGTGGTCCCTCGTAAACCAATAGGATCCACACAAATATAAAATAAACAAAGTATATCTTCGCTTGTGGATTAGGAATTTAAGCCCCCAATGGTCCCTTTCCCAAGCAAGCATCCTATCTTTAAGCGTGTCATGAACTCCCTATAGAATTGCTACTTTGAGTTGAGATAAGTCCCCGGGTCTGCACTCTCTCAATAGTCACCCTTAGGTCGAGTTCAACTTGTTGTGCCACCGATGAGTTACCTCGATGGTCATCTCTACTTTAAAAGATATAAGTCTATTACACATTCTTTCTAGCCATTGCAACCCGGCGGGTAGCAGTGGGTTTGATTTGTTAAAACCGATCACCCTAGTGGTTCTTTGTTTAGGAATATGTGAGTCCTGGTGCTTTCTTCCTAACTTGACCATTGCAAACTGAAAGACACCTCCTTGGTTGGTTAGTTCTACCTAACGGCTAGTAGACTATCCCTTTGGACTTGTAAACCTAAGATAGGTCTAGGCTGATATTAGCCCATTCTTAGTAGATCCATCACACACCGAGGGGATCCATCAAATTAAAACAAATGTAATTCAATCAAATGACATTATCTTGACTACTTTTGAGTTTATGTAATTCCCGGCATTTATTCAGTAGCCATGGGTTGATTTTTTGTTGCATCCAATAGATCACCCTAGTGGTTGTCCTTTGCTCTTAGAGATGTAAGTCTACTATACTTTCTCTCTAGCACAGTCATTGTACATTGAAAGGCAACCCCTTAGGTCGAATAGTTCTACCATCTGGCCGGTGGACTACCCCTTTGGATTGGTAAATCTGAGATAGGCCTAGGACGACATAGCCCCTTCTCAATGCGATCCATTGTAAATTGACAGGGTTCATCTTAAAATCTAAATCTTAAATAAATAATCATTCAATTTCTCCCCAGTGAGACATTAATCATTTTGACTTCCCCAGTGGAGTCAATTAAATCTAATTCAAACTTACATTCCCTAGAGAGTGAACCCTGAAAAGAAATCCATACCCTCCTTATCCCTAGTGGAAGGTTCATGCATCTATCCCTGGCGCATTATACATGCTAATCCCTAGTGGATACTCTACCCAAATCATATCTTACATTCAAACCCAAACTTCTTATCCCTAGTGGATAGCTTCTTGGTTCACATGCTTGATCCCTTGGTGGATCCCTTCTTCCTCCCTTATGCCCTTGGAATGAGTGGAGTTGCATTGCACTAAGATCGTGATTCCTTCTACACCTCAGATTTAGGAATAGATCATTTCTGTTAGTTCTTGTGATCCTTTGAACATTGTTGATCATTTTGGTCAACACCACACGTGGTGCCTTAGTCACACCATACATATTAGGCGCCCTTTGTTGACCTCACTTTTGGAGTGAGCTCTCAACTTCCTCATTATAGATGTAGGATTCTTATAGACACTAAGAGTTCCTTAGTCTTATGAAACTTTTAGTGATTAGGTGAACACTTAACCTAATCTTAGAGACTTAGAAGAGTTATCCATAGGAATAGGTTATGCCCTAGGGATTTAGAAAAACTTGCCTACCTGATAGCCCAAACCCTATCCTTATTTCCTTCTTTCAAACCAAACCTCAAATTCAAAATTCCAACCCCAAAATCAAATCCAACTATTCAATGACTGAAATCCATTAGCAAATTCAAACTCTAAATCCCTTGCTAAGTCGTTTCAATTTTATCTTATGGACCTAGCCTTAACCAAATCCAAATCAACCCCAACCCAATTAATTTTCTCAATTATCAAATTAAATCTCAAATCAAAAAATTCCAAATCATAAGTCAATTCCAAATTCCAAATGATTGAAACCCATGATTAACTCCAAATTCCAAAATTATCTTCCTAAGACATATGAGCCATATTCATGTGCTTAGCCAAAATTCCTTCAAATCAACTCAAACTTGGTTGATTTGTTTATAAATCAATCATTCCATCATTTATATTCATAAATATAAATGAAACTCGCCCTCTAATGACCTAAAATAAATCAAACTAAATCAAAACTCAAATTAGCCCTTTCAACCTACATCCCTAAGCTTAATCAAATTTGCTTCCAAATCACTCCAAAATCAAGTGATTTTCTCTTGACCCATTTATATCTTTATTTATATTCACAAATATAAATGAAATATAAATTCAAATGACCAAAACCAAACTTAAATCAAACCAAATTCCCAATTTTACCCCATTTAGCTAAATTTTTGAACTTAGCGAAATGAAACCCAAATTAACTCAAAAACTCACGGTTTTCTTCATGATTTAATTATTCCTTCAATCGTTGATCCAAATATAAACATAAACCACCATTATCAAACCAAAACCAACTCAACCCAAATAAAGCCCAAGTTAGCCCTTATGACTTGAAATTATCATATAAATCAAATCCGTTTGGCTCCAAATTAATTGCAATTGGATATATATTCCAATCCTAAGTCTATATGTGAGTTCAATTAAACTTGAATCAAGACTTGATCAAGCCAGTTGACCCATTTAGGCTCACTTGACCCAAAGTGACTTAAAAGACCTTTTTGAGCCAAGTTTTGATCCATCCCATTTTGGATTGAACTAAGCTTATCTAAACCTCAATCATGATCAACAATCATCATGGGGTGATTAATCACCTTGAATTGGGTCGAACCAAGTCAAACCTAACCTTTGACCAAATCAACATTTAGCCTAAATGAAACCCAAACTTCCAAAATTCATCATATGCCAAATTTTTTGAAACCATTGACCCAAACCCATTCATAATCAATGATTGAACATGACCAAGTCATCAATTGATCCAAATCAAGCCTAATTGGCCACTTGACCTAAGTTGACCCAAATTGTCCTAAAAAGCTAAAATGGGTCAAATCATGATTTAACTCAAATTGATTGTAACCAATGGCGCAAGTTCATTCCAAATCACTTATTGAACTTGACTAAAGCCATGATTGAGCCCAAGTTGACCAATTGGTCAACTTGACCCAACCTAGCCCAAATTGGCCTAAAAGGTCAAATTGACCAAAATTCAAATTAATTCCAAATTAAACCAAACCAAAGCCTACAATCATTTTCAATCAACCAATTGAACTTGACTCAACACCTAACCCAACCAAATTTGGTCAAATTTGTCAAATTGGTCAACTTGATTAATTTGACCCTTTTGAATCCAAATGAGTCAAATTTAAACCTAAGCCAAACCATATCAAATTAGTCACACCAAAACATTCCAAATCATGATTTAGACTAACCAAGTTTTGGTTTGATTCAAATTTGGCCAATTGATCAACCCAACCCATGAACCTACATGAACCCAATTGATCAAATAAGCTCATGTCACCCAAAACTAAGTCATGGAACCCTATTGGCACTCACACCCAAACTATTTTAGCCAAAAAAAGCCAAAGTTGACAACCCAATGGACAAAGCCTCCACCTTGGATTCGTACTATAAGTAGAAAAATCCACTTTGCACTCCTCATGGTAGCCCTTCTTTTACCAAATGAGGTATTCATAGAGTTCACTAACCCACTCTAAGCACCCTAGAGCTTACCTTGGACCAGAGGGAACTCACCAAGCTAAGCTCACTCTCCCCCATCCATGACCAAAAATGATGGGAGCAAAGAGAACCAAATCCCCTCCCACCTACCCCTATCAAGCCTTGAGACCCTTGACATGGCTTCGACCACTCATGGCGTGCCACCTCAGATTGATAGTGACCCCTCTGATGACTTGATGATGATGAATCGACAGAATTCATGGGAGCGATCCCGTCCGTTCACCTAGCTTAATTGAGGGATATACTCCCTCAATTCAACCAATTTTGAGAATGATTCGATCCCATTTGGCTCAAGAGAGTAATTCGAAACTCCCTAGAGCTTCCCCAACTCCTCTCGAGCTCCCTCTTCTCTGTAGTCAAATAGACACCCATTTGATCCTAACTTCCTTCCCATGCAAGCAAACTTCAATTGCGTGTGCATACACCATCCTCGTACTCAATCAAAGCCAATCGAATGACATCCTGAGCTTCCCGAGCATCATACATTGAATTCAATCGAAGCTAAGGCCTGTGCATGTGTGGATTGGTCAACCAAGCTTCCCACATCAAATTGAGCTCGATTCTTTTCATTCCTCAACTAGGCTACCGACACGTAAGGACATTAGCTCCGGTGAGGTAATTTCTCAAAGCTGTAGCATTAAGCCTCTATGTGTTGGTCTTTTTTAAAAGGAATCTCCATGTCGAGGGTTCCTAGCCATTCGATGTGATTGTATATTCCCTTAGATGGTGTAGGATCCATTTGATCCTAATTCGAGCTCGAGTGAGCTCGAATTGAATGGAGAAAGGCGGATGATGCTTGTCTTTTACCGCTCACGAATGGGATAGATCATGAGCCGTCCATCTCGTATGATTGAGATGAATAGCTCTAATCAAATCCCATGATAGATCCGTTGATTTCCCCCTTAACCTGCGGATTAAACTGTTATCATCCGATCTTAGATCGGGCGGCCCATAGAAAACACCATTCACAGTCCGCGGATGTGACAACTTAAATAACCAATCTGTTCATACCACGAAAAGCGTGTTAGCACCGCATCAAGAACCACGGCCGACGGGATTAAAGGCTTAATTAGGGTTAATTAATTAGTTTTTAATCTTAAAACTTCCTAAAATCATAACTAATTATAAAAAATTTAAAAAAAATACAAACTTAGGCTCATTTTGAAGATATTTTAGAGGAGAATCTAGGAAAATTATAATTAGTTTATTTTGAATAGTAATTTTGGCTTAATTAGAGTTTTATCAAAAATATAATTAGCTTAATTACACCTTAATTTAGCACTCAATTAATCTCAAAATTTTGGGAATGGATGAGCCTACCCTCATCTATTTTTTTGGGATTTTATTGATTGATTAATTAAAGAAATCATTTGAGTAAGCCCTAATCACTCTCTTAATCCAATTAATTGTAATTAAAGAATGAACAATGACTTGATTAATCATTTGAACATAATCATCCCTGTTAAACAGTAGGTTCACTTAGAGAATGTGATTGAAGAAATTTTTTCTAATTCATTTCCCAAGTCTTCTTTATCTTTAAAAATCAAATTAATTAATGGACTAATGGAATGATTAATTAATCAATTAAGTGATTAAATCTTCAAAATAAGGAAATCAAAATCTAATTGAATGTTTAAATGATTTAGGATTAGGATTGAGGCCTTGCCTTGATCCTTTCCCTAAGTTAATTTCATCATTCAAATTAAAACATACCAAAATATTTAATCAATCCATTAAAAGCTTAATGAAATTAAAATTAAAAATCAAATCATCCTAACCTAAGCAACCTTTAATTGATCTTGGGTAGCTCCTTGGGTGTTCAATAACCCATGGTGAGAGATAATGAAATTATGATTGGCTCACATGTGTGAGAAAATCATAAGAGTAATTAAGTGAGATCCCTTAAGCCTAATTAACTATTAATCATAAGCTAATTGCATTATGCCCATTTCATTTCTTAAGAGCAATGCAAATTTACTTTTCATATGGTTGCATATTATGTTGGCTTATTATTAATTACTTAATTAACTTAAGGTGATATAGGTAAGGGATAATTAATTCATTTAATTCATACTTTAGCCTAATCAAAACATAAAATCAACTTAAATATTCTTCATTAAACCAAATTAATTCACATATAGGGAATTGGGTTAGATTAAAACCTCTTTCACATCTTAAATCAAATCAAACTCAAATTTAAAATAACTTTGAATTTTGGTTCATTTTAAATAGCCTTATTTAATTTGATTATCCTTAGAATTAATTGGGATGAATGAAATCATGTGTTACATTTCTTTATTTCTTTTCAATCATGCTAAATATTGTTTTGCCATATGAAATCATGCATTCATTCCTTTTAAAATTAATTAAATGAAATGTTTTCTTTTATATCACTTAAATCAAAATATGAGTGGCTATTATCATTATTAAATCAAAAACTATTTTCAAAACCTAAAAATCAATTATTAAAAATGAAGTGATGCTAATTATGAATATATATAAGCTTGCATGTGATTATAGTATAAGATGTGTAATATGAAGCTCTCTTTCCCTACTTTAATATGGATTCACATAGGATTTGTATGTGTATAGTTCATTTGAAAAGAACAAAAAACTTTCTTAAATCTATTCCAATGCATTTCCATGTTAAGACTTAGGAAGAATTTCATATTACACATAAATCAACAAATCAAACATAATTTCTTGCATGATTCCTATTCATATGTTTCTTTTGTACATTCATATGTATTTGAGAAAAGTGGTATAGTAGTCTGGATATCCCGGGGCTGCGAGGCTTTAAGTAGCCCTAAGTAGATTTTGTACCTTATGCCACTGGTGTAGAAAATAATGGCGCCGTACTCACTAAAACTCTCATACATATGCACATGGCTAATGAATAAAGAATCATAAATCAAATAAATCAAACATAACTTTTTGCATAGATTTTCTTATCTTTATGGTCATTCATACATCTACATGTATCTAAGAAAAGTGATATATTAGTCTGGACATCCCGGGGCTACGAGGCTTTAAGTAGCCCTAAGTAGGTCTTGTACCTTACGCCCCTAGTGTAGAAAACAATGACATCATACTCACTTAAATTTTCTATACATATAAATGTGTGTTTAGCTAATGGATGAAAAATCCCTCTTTTCTATATAACAAAAACATGCATTCATAACTCAATAAAAAAATGAAACATTTAAATTCAAAATATATTTCTTTGCATTCATCATCAAAGTGTGCTAAGATTTACACTGCATGTATAGGTGTATTTAGGATTTATTCATATGCATGATATACATAATGGAAAGAAATAAATGAGTGTGTATTATGTGATAGTAATCCATTTCAATTAAACTTAAGATTCCTTTTTCATTGAATAGGGCTATTTAGAGTTAATCTAAGCTCAGGGTGAATTAAAACAGATAATAAATCATTCATTAAAGGAAATTCATTAATTAACTTAATTTAGAAATGACTTAAGGTAGGGATGAAAGAGAGACTCCCTCTCTTTCTTCTCTTTATAACACTTAGTTGCTAAGCATAGGCTATATGAAATAACATGAAAAATTAAGTAAAAATCCTCAAATCAACTAAACCATTTAAAGAAAAATCAACCCTTCATAAGTTAAACCCCTCACACTTAGCAAATCATAACCCTAAAGCTCAGTTAGGAATTACCACATAAGCTCTAACACATGCACATAAGGCTAAGTCATCATTTCTAGCTTTATATTAGGGTGGTGCATTGTTTGATGAATGTTCAATTTTATGATGTATTATTTTAGATTGGATGTTAAGGTGTATGTGTGTAGCCTGAATGTTAGGTTGATATTAGCCTAATCATATTTTATGCAGGGGGTTGTGCTTGAGGAGCGTTGTAATAAAAAATCATAGCATGTTGCTTATACCCCTAAGCATAACCCCAAGTTAGACGTGATTGGTTACATGTGTGTGCTAAGTCTAAATTATTCATATAACTGCTTGGGTTGTATGATGTGTTTTAGCTAACATTTATTTTACAGGTGTAGCTAGATTTACTTTCTTTCTCATTTAATATAATTTTGCATTAGGATTATGATAAGTTTTATGGGGATTAAGGATGAGCATTGGTAATAAGACTCATGTGATGCCTTTGGAGTAAGCTACATCCCAATCAAGATAAAAGAAAGAAATAAATGAAGCAAATCGAGATGAAGGAATGAAAGATGAAGAGTGAAGAATGGTGGATGAAGAATGAAGACCCCCATAACACTTATCATTTTATAATTATAATTATTCTTTCATTATATAGGGATGTATGGGTAGAGCTCTACATTTTTTTCTTTTATGACGACAATGACCGCAGCCTTTATTCTTTTGTGATAGCTTTATAAAATTATGTGATATTTTGTTTAGCTTGTTTATTAGAAATAGCATGCCTTTAATAGTTTCTTTATGATTGGTGATTGCTGTGTGGCATGGATCCGCTTAGGCTCCTAGAATAACCATAAATTTTCTATCCCATTAATAACTCATAACTAAAATTTTAAAATAATTCATAACCTCATATAAAAGCCTAGGAATTAAATCAAGATGATAAAATTTTTTGCAACCCCTTAGCTAGATGAATGAATGTATAATATCATGCATGTCATATTCTTCCATTCTTGCTAAGAGAGAGCTTCCATCTGTGCTAGAGAATAAAGGCTTAACCTGTAAGAGCCTTTGATGGAAGGACACATCTTTCTCTCCTGATTTAGCCCATAATCAATTTATCATGCATTTAGGCATACAAAATCTTATAGCCTGTGTAAAAATAAAAGTCCAAAAATCAAATAAAATTTGGCAAAATTTAGATTAGATTTAAGTCATTATTCATGCCCTTCATGATCTAGTCTCTTAGGGAGTGTGTTTAAGGACTTAATTTTTTTTTCTAAGTGAATAACAGCATAACCATCTTACGAAGCATATGACTTGCCTACTTGGATTTAAAGTGTAAGAGGAGTTAGGCTACCACCCGTATATAAACCCAACGGGTGATTTACTCTCATGAGGTAAACCATATACTATTTACCTTAGATTTAGGTGCTTTGGCCTCAAAAGCTCCCTAGATTTAGGATTTGAGGTTGTTGTTTTCCTTTATGGGCTACAAGCATAAATTCTTACCTCTTAAGCATTTCCATAATCTTGTACTGTGAAATTATAAGTCTTATACTTCTAATAAAAATTCAACTCAAACAAATAAATCTTCTCAAATTCCAATGTATAAAGCCCAACCATAGGATAGATTGGAGTGCTCAGTAGGTTTCCTAGTATCATGAGCACTCCTTACTAATCTCCCTTGGTTTTGATAAGAACTCTTCCCCTCTTGATCTCTCCCACTTGATTTTCAAAAATATAACTAATCCTTTTATAGTCTTATCTTTGAATTATTTGGAGACAACAATCACCTACTTTAATCGAGAGTATTCTTAAGGGATTTAATTCCCTTAGGATGTAATTAACTATTATGGTAAAAATTTTCAATATGATTGAGATTTTTAAAATAATGAGATAAATACTTCCATCTTTACTCTATGCGAGATAAAATGAAGATGGAAATATACATCTCTTATTTTTATGCATTTTGACACCACGTAGATTCGTAGATAATCTTATTGAGGGTGATCGAGTTTGACATTGAGGAGATGTGTACTATCTTGAAAGATAGAAGTCACCACCCTACAATGAACCTAATCACCTCAACAAGGACTCCTAAGGACAATGGGTAAGATGCATAAAGATTCTTCCCTACTTTACATAGAAAAGTAAAGTAGGGTTTATTTTAAACTGGGTTCATTAAGTTCCCCACAAGGGCAAGCCCCCATAGTTTATTACATCCTAAGGAATGAGATTCCTTAGAAATACTCTCGATTAAGGTAAATGATTATTATCTCTAAAGATTTCAATAGGTAGGACTATTAATTAATTAGTTTATTTTGGAAGATCAAATCTGATTGATCAAAGAGAGGGAGTTATTATCAAAGCCAAAGGAAGACAAGTAGGAGATGCCCACGATGCTAGAAAACCTAGCGAGCATCTCAAGCTATCTTATGATTGGGCTTTATATTTTTGAAATTGATTTAATTTACTTGAGTTAAATTTTTCATTAGAAATTTAGGGCTTATAATTCCATAACACAAGATTATGGAAATGCTTAATAGGCAAGGATTTATGCTTATGATCCACAAAGGGGAGAAGCAACCTCAGAACTTAAATCTAGGGAGCTTTGGTGATGATCGAAAGCACAACCTAAATCTAAGGTAAAAATGAGTATTTAGTTTGCCTTCATAAGAGAGGACAAATCACTCGACTATTTGGACATACAATTGCCTGGGGGTGGCTGCCAACTAACTCATCCTATGATTTTAAATTCATGTAAGCAAGTCATATACTTTATGCAAGATAACTAGGCATTTATTTATTTAGAAAGAGACTAAGTCCTTAAATTCACTCTAAAGAGACTAGGTCATGTAAGAGTATGCTTTAATTTAAATCTAATGCAATTCATTACATTTTATTTTCATTTTTTGGATAATTATTTTGACTCAGCTAATAGATTCATATGCTTAATGCATGAGAAATGAGATTATAAAATCAACGAGAAGGGAGGAGGTGTATTTCTACCATAGCTCTCAAAAGTGTCAAGCCTCAAAAGGTGGAAGCCCCAATCAAGAGTGAAAATATGCATCATGATGTTATAAAAGAAGTACTCATCCAGCTAAGGGGTTGCTAATTCTTTTATTTTGATTTTAGCCTAAGCTTTAGATGAGGTTATAAGTTCTTTATTTTTTTTTTAAAATTTTGAATTATTAAATTTGATAAAAGATTTATTTTTTCCTAAGAGCTTAATCCACATCTAGGCCATACATAAAGTAAGGAAGAAACTATAAAAAGGATGCCACTTAATGCACAAGCTAAATAAATCATCAATCAATTTATAAAGTTAATCATAAAAGAATAAGAGGCATTGTGGGGTACCACCAACAAACTCAAAACAAATTAGTAACCGAACCCTTATACAACCCGGATTATAAATGAATTACATACAATTAAGCAAGGAACTCATTGTTATGGGGGTCTTCAAGCTTCATTTCTTCATTCTTCTTTTCTTCTTTCTTCTTCTTTTCTTCTTTCTTCTTTGGTTCTTTGTTTTGGATGGTTGGAAGGTGGATGCTAAAGGTTCACATGGTGCATAAGATGAGATCTTATGACCAATGCTCATCCTAATCCCCATAACAATCATTCCAAAATCCTAATTGCAAAATTACATGAAAAGAAAAGTAAATCTAGCTAACACCTACAAAATAGAATTAGCTAAGAAACCACACAAAATCCAAGCATGTATATTGGACTTATCACCCCACACATGGGTGACTAAGTCCACTGGCCTATTGGATTATGCTGGGGTATAAGCACCGCACAAAAAAAGCATTTATATTTTTATTTATCACGCATTCTTAAGCACAATCCACTACAGAAAATAATGATTAAACTAAATCATACTATCATTCATTCTATGCACATACACCTTTATATCCAGTCTAAAATATATATCACAAAATAAAAGTAAACATCAAACCATGCACCTCCCTAACCTAAAGCTAGAAGTGGTGACTTAGCCTAATGTGTGTGCTTTAGAGGTTTGTGTGGTATGCTTAGCTATAGTTTTAAGTTAAAATATTCTAAGTGTGAAGAATGTTCAGCTTAGAGGAGGGTTTCATTTATGTGATTTAATTTTTTTAGGATGATTTTATTTTATGTTTTTATTGGGTTCAAATGAATCTTACAATTAATTACTAAGTTATAAAGAGATGGAAAGAGAAGAGAACTTCTCTTTCCTTCCCTAACCTAAGTAATTTCTAAAGTGGATTCATGTTTTAGTTTTGTTTAGTGACTATTTTATTATGTGTTTTAACTAATCATAAGTTTAGATAAACTTTAAACAAATTCACTCAAAAGAAAAGCATTTTAAGATTAATTAAAATGAACTAAATTCACAAAATATACATCACTTCATTTCTTTCCCAACATGTATAACATGCATATGAATGAGTCCTAAACATATCTATACATACAAATGAGAATGTTTAGCACACTTTATGATGCATGCTAAGTAATTTATTTAAGAAAATTTGGATGTTTATGATGCATGATTTTCATTAAGTAGCAAAGGGCGTTTCTTATCCAATTTTTACATGCACACATTAATGAATGAAAGACATAAGTGAGTACGATGCCATTGTTAATCAGGGGTGTATGATATAAGACCTACTTAAGGATACTTAAATTCTAGCAACCCCAGGGTTGTCCAGACTAATATACCACTTTCCTTAAATACAAGCATGTGTACAAAAGAAATGAATAGAAAAGAAAGAACACAAAAGTTTATGTTGGTTGATTTATTTTTATTTATGTAATTTATATGTACAAGTATAAGTATCCTTCTTAAGTAATAACATAGGAATGAATAGGATATGGAATTAGGCAAGTCTTAGGTTATTTTCAAATGAACTATAAACTTTGTCAAATCCTATTCAAAACTATGCTAAAAGAGAGGAGAAGAAAAACCTGCACTAAGCACATCCTTATATTTTACTCACATGCAAAATTATAAGTAAGATATAAGTAACACACTTTCAATTTTGATAACTGATTTATATATTTTGAAAGTAATTTTAATTTAATAGTGATAATAGCCACTCATATTCTTACTTTAGCCAACACATGCAATTTGATATAAAAGAAATATTTTCATCTTAAATTTGATTTAAAAAAGCATGGATGCATGAAATAATATGACATACATGTTTAGTATATTGGGAAAGAACTAAATTAATGAAAGCATGTAAACACATTCACCTTAATTAATTCCTAAATGCAATCTCATGAAATAAGAAAGCTTAAAGTAAATTAAAATTTATTTAATGTGATTTTTATTTGATCTTTAATTTGATTTAATTTAGAAAATATGAAGTGAGTTTACTATTCCTAACCAATTCCCACATATTGTGTTTGATATTTTCTTCAATTTTTTAGGTGATTAGATTCATTTTATATTTTGAGGTTAAGGTATGAATTAAGCATGTAATTACCCTTACCTACACCACCCAATAGTTAATAATAATTATGAGCCAATGAGATGACATAAAACCTTATAAGGAATTTAAATTTGTAATGCACCTAGGAAAAATAGGGCCTAATGCAATTTGGATGATCAATTAAGCTAAGGGGTTTAACTTAAGTAATTTCAAAACACCCCTCACACATATGAGTTGAATCTTGATTTCCTTAATTGAACTTAGGCTCTTGAACACCTAAGCATCTACCCCAAGTAGCTTAATTGAGCTTTGGAATGTTTTAGAATTTTAAGAAATTAATTGAGAGGGTAATTAGTGAATTAACCCTTAATTAAGAGAGGATTAAGAAAGAAAAGGTGGTTTAAGGAATAACTTAGGGGGAATGCCCCAAAATTATTCCCTAAGCCTCCCATTTATTGAAACAGACCTTAATAAACTTCAAAAAAGGATTAAACAACTAATCAAATCCTTAATTATCCTTAATTACATTAAGAGGTTAATTAAGAAATGAATTATCCATTTTCCCAATTAAGCCAGCAATAAATCCCAGAAAAATTAGGGGAGGCAGAAGTCATCCCTCAAAATACACTCAAGAAGCTTGGGAATAATTAGTGGATTAATTAAAGGGTAATTAGCACATTAAGATTCCTAATAAAACCCTAAATCAAAGAAAGACACCACTCAAAATAAATTAAAATTAATTTTATAAAATTCCAGATCAACTTATCTATCCAATGCAATTTATTTCATATTTCTCTGATTTTTATATGTTGAGATATAAATTTTAGAAGTTTAGGTGATTAATTAGAATTAAATAAATCCTGATTAAATCCTTAATCCCTATGGTGTTCCATGCATGAGCTAACATGGCATCCCTTTACATGCGACATGCTCTGATTGGCTACTTAAACATCCCATCGTAGCGGTGGGCCACGCTTTTCCCTCATGTCGATCAAGGATCGGATGGCTGAGATTAAAACCACAGATCAGATAGGATAAAATAGGATATAAAGCGTGTTATAATCTCGGCTGTTCATCCAAAATGTGCGGATGGATGCCCAGAGATCCTTCTCTACAAATGCCTATGAACCATGGAGATTGTCCATATTATAGGCTTTGATTCGAGCTTGATTGAGCTTGGATTGGGATGAAACTCAGCCCACACCATCAACATGCATCTTTGACCACATATAATAATCAAGATCTTATGCTATTAACATTTCTTTCATAAAGCTCCACACCACACTGAGTTTAGTGATAAAAAAAATGGCATACCTCATTGAGGTGATCACCGATGCTCGATTTCCTTAGAGAAGCTTCGTCTGGTTGAGATGAAGCTTTGGTGAAAGTTTGAGGGGCTGAGGTTGAGTGGATCTTCCTATGGGTGACCTCCTCCTTAGCTTGAGCTTAACTTTGATTGAATTGGATCTCCCCTTTCTTCAATAACTTGGATGAGAACTTAGAAAAGCTCGATTAGGCTCTCTGATGGAGTGTGCAAAGGGAATTGCATTGATTTTGAGTGTGGAGGAAGTTGGAAGTTTAATTGAGCTCCCCTATTTTCAAAGGATGAAAACCAAGAAATGGCAATTTTAATCTCCCTCTAGGAAGCTTAGGATCACTTGAAAATGGCTCCTATCACTATCTAGACTTCAATCGAATATGGTTCTATTAATTTTCAAATGAATTAGGGGGAGTATAACTCCCCCTTTGGCAATTAGACTGCCGAAGCTTGCCATGCCATTTTGATCCAATTGAGCTCATGCAATTAGTTGGTTAGGCCATTTAGGGTGTCCTTGAATTAAATTTGGCCAGAGGGGTGGGGATATGAACTTCCCATGTGCTTAAAACAAGTGGAGGCATGATTCCTATATGACCATTTTAAGGGGACTAGTCGGTTTGGCCATTGGGTCAATTTGGGCTGGCCCAAACCATTGAATTAGGTGCACCACCCTCCCTAGTGTTCTATGGACTAGGGGTAAAATAGTCACTTGGCTTATTAGGAGAGTATCAAGTAGGTGTGAAGAGGGTTTGACGAAATTCCAAATAGAATTGGCCAAAATTTATTCTATGGACTAGGGGTAAAATAATCATTTGATTTATTTTTGAATTTAGATATGTTGGGTATGTTGAGAAAATAGGCTTGGCCAAGTTTCATTAGATTTGGAGTTCATTTGGTATGGTTTGGCTCATGTTGGCCCATTTAGGTCAAAAATGGGTCAAGTTGACCAAGTGGTAAAATTGGGTCAAACTAAGGGTTGGGTCAAGTTCATATGACCATTTGAAATTTTTTAGTGGCTTTGGTTTGATTCAGTTTGATTTAGGTTTGAATTTGATTCATATGACTTCATGTAGGTCAAAATGGGCCAAGTTGACCAATTTGACTAATTTGACCTATTTGAGCTAGGTCATGGGTATATTTAGGTTTGGTTAGTCATATGAAGTGGATTGGTATCTGTGATATTTATTTTTGAAATGTGGGACACCACACAGATCTTAGGTGGTACTTATTGAAGTGATCAGGTTCAACATTAAGGAATGATGTACTATCTTGAAAGATAGAAATCACCACCCTATAATGGACCTAATCACCTAATAAGGACAAGGTATGATGGGTCTTAATATACAGATCTTTCCCTACTTTACATGAAAAGTAAAGGATTTATTTTAAAGTTCGTTAAGTTCTCTGGGCAAGCCATAGTTAATTACATCAAGGAATAGGAATTCTTTAAGAATACTATTAAAGTAGAATTAGGGTCTCCAAAGATTTTAAGGTTACTATCAAAGGTTGGCTATTTTAGAAAATCAAATAGATAGATCAAGGAGAAGACTTATTTTGGAATCCAAAGGGAGAAAGTAAGAAATGCTCATGATACTAGGAAGCCTGAGCATTCCAATCTACCCTATAGTTGGGCTTTATATTTTGAAATTGAAGAGTTGATTATTTGAGTTGACATTTTATTAGCTTGTTGATTTTAATTTCACAACATAAGATTGTGAAAATGCTTAAGAGGTGAGGATTTATGCTTGTAGAAAGGAAACATCTAAGATTCCTAAACTGGAGCTTGGTAAAAAATAAAGGCATGACCTAAATTTAAAGAAAAATGGGTATATGGTTTACCTCCATAAAGAGAATAAACCACGACATGGACTTATTCTTTGAGAACTAACTCCCACACTTTAAATCCATGTAGCAAGTCTTATGCTTTGCAAGTTTGAAGTGTTCATTTAGAAAGAAAACTAATTTAGACTCATCTAAGAGACTAGAGCATGAGTGAATGAATCATCTAATCTAATTTTATCAAATTTATTTGATTCTTTTGGGATTTTTATTTTAAGGCTAGGGATTTTGTATGCCTAAATGTATGAATTTGATTATAAGTTAAATCAAGAGAGAAAGAGGTGTCTTCCACCAAAGGCTCTCAGGTTAAGTGATTCTCTTAAAGGAAGCCCTCTTAACAGAGTGGAAGAATATGACATGCATGATATTATACATTCATTCATCCATAAGGGGTTGCTAAAAATTTTATTATCTTGATTTAATTCCTAGGCTTTATATAGGTTATGAGTTATTTTAGAATTTTAGTTATGAGTTGTTAATTGAGTAGAAAAATTAATTTTATTCTAAGACACCGCATCAGCCACACATTCAAGCATTAATCAGAAACTATGAAAATATGATGTTCTAATGCAATCTAAACATAAAATCAAACAATTTTATAGACTACCATAAAAGAATAAAGGCCAATTTGGTTCTGATACACAAAAGAAAAAAAAAAGATGGGTAGCAGCTCTACCCTTATACAACCCAGATTACAAAAAAAAAATAATATATCCTATGAGGTCTTCTTTCTTCATTTCTTCCTTCTCTTTCTTTGATTTGATTTGTCCAAAGGCATCACTACTGTGGACTAAGCCTTTTGATCATCCTAATCCCCATAGCACTAATCCAATTCTAATGTAAAATTACATCAAAATAGAAAGTAAATCTGCTACACCTGAAAATAAATGTTAGCTAAACACACCATACAATCCAAGCAGTTATATGAATAATTCGGACTTAGCACCCACACATGGGTAACCAAGCCCACCTGTCCTAACATGGGTTACACTTAAGGGCTAAGCAACTTACATAGTAAAAGCATTTAAATTTTTATTATAGCAGCCCCTTAAGCACAACTCCCAAAAAATAGATTAAATTAATAACAACTAACATTCAGCCTATGAGACATACACCCTAACATCTAGTCTAAAACATTACATCAAAAAAATAAAATACAACATCATAATAAATGCCTAACTTAGCACTAAGTAGTGACTTAATCTAATGTGTGAAGGCTTGTGTATCATGACTTTAAAGCTTCTTTAATTTAAGTTTCAATTTGGAGTTTGAATTTAAATTTTACCTTTGGGTGATTTCAATTTAAATGAGTTAATGATTTACTTTTCTTTTTTTTTTTCAGTTTTATTTAGTTGAAATGATGTTTAGGTTCTCAAGAATAAAGAGTATGATGAATTCCATGTAGAAGAACTCATATTCTACATCCTTAACAATTAAGGTCATATCTTAATTAGCCCATTTGGATTTGTAATTTATTTGATTTGATCTATTCAACTTGATTTAGAATTTAGAATTTGAGTTTGTTTAAGTATTTGATTGATTGATTTTGGATTTAGATGTTTTGGTTTAATTGCATCTTGATAATTCAATATCCTTAATATATAATAAAGTTTAAATTTATTTAAGTTCATGTGTTTTTTTATTGATTAATTTTAGATTATATGTTTCAATTTAATTGAATCTTGATAATTTAATATCCTTTTTTAAATTAATATTTAACTCTTTTCTTTGATTATGGTTATGTAATTTAACATTATGTTTATTTAATTGATTGTGGTTCATTTATTTGGTTTGATATTAGATCAATTGAGATTTTATTTTGATTTTAATTCTCTTTGTAGTTAAGATCTTATCTTTAATCACATCAATTTGTCATGTTTATCAAAGTTTGGTTTGTATTTTGATTTCATATATTGGATAGTTTATCTTATTTAAGTGGGTTGAATTGGATTTAACTTGATTATTTATTAAATGGGTGAGAGTCTTTCTTAAATTAAATTAATTTGACTTGATTTAGGTTATTTGCTTGAGTTTTTTTTTGTTTGACTTATTTTGATATTGTTTAAAATTAAGAGTAATTGGATATGATTTGATAAATTTAGAGTTTATATTTAATTTTATGTTTATTTGATGATTATGATATTTAGAATAAATTATATAAATTTGCTCATAATTTTACTTGACTTTTATTGTCTGTCCTAAGGGAGAGTTCATATGTATATATATTTTGTTTTAAAATGTGATTTGAATTAGTTATGAATTCTTTGAGAATTTTATGTGAATAACTAATCAAATAAAGCTTAGCCAATTGTAATAGTTGAGTTAATTATAATCAAAGATGTGTCACATAACTAAATTTTTTTTTTTTTTGATTTTAGAATCAACATATAACAATTATAGAATAAATTAATATTTTTTTAATTGATTTTCATAAATTATGTTCAAGTATCTTTTATATTTGATTATAATATTTATAATATTATTGGTTTAATTAATTTTTAATCATTTTTTATATTAAGTTTTACTTAGATTTTATGATAATTTAATTTATACCTTTTTTTATTTTGTTTTATCACTTTTTTTAGTTTGCAATTCTAAAGATTGATTAAATCTTTTTTTATTGAATTTAATTATAAATAAAATATTAGATTATAAATAAAATCAAATGACTCATGAGTTAATGCTTATTAGAAATCAAATGCATTTATTGTTTAATCAAAATAATTTATTTCAAACATATAAAATAAATCATTTTGCTTTTTATTTCTAAACTCACCATAAGAATTAAAAGGTTAAATTGATCTCAAAGGTTATTTAATGGCCCACATTTAACACATCAAATATGAGATCCCTAAGACTTTCTAAGCGTTTAAGAATCATACCTCACCGATCCGGTGGATTCCGACCAAGAAGTGGCTTCGTTTAGAAGAAACAAAAACCTGTTGAGATGCTAGTTGGATGCCTCCTAGCCAAACACTTCAAAGATTGAGCACCATTACTATTCATCAAATTTGATAGAACTCCAAATTTGAGAACTTGAGAAGCGATGCGAATGGTCTTCCCTAAGTCTTAAAACTCTTGGGACAAAGGAAAGTGAGAATAAGAATGAATTAAAGGGTTCGATATGGATTTATCATCATGGAAACTCAAAGTGGCTGCTGTTAGGAGTTCAGATTAGCCTGTAAGGGGTGCTAAGTGGTTGGTTCAGTTAGTAGTATCCACCACAGGGCAAGGATCTGATATTTCAAAGTAGGCAACCTTTTCTCTACAGCTTGGGAAGTAGTGATTCTTGTGCCAGAGGCAATCCATGGAAGGGAAAAGAAAGCATCAACATAACTGGCACCATGCAACCACAAGAGCAGCTAGGTTTATTTAGATATGATGATGCACTCAAATGGCAAAATGTAGAGAGATGGAGAATGGAAGAATGAAGGTGGAGCAGTTTGAGCTTGTGGCCAATGAAGGACTGCTGTGTGCCTGGTTTGGGGTGAATGAGGGATGAGAGAACCTGAGTTCTCACATGTAAGGCTGATCAAAGAAGTAGCTAGTTGAGGATGCGGAGATGTGCATTCGGCCATGGGTTGCGATGGAGTCTTGGCCTTCAGGAAAAACAGGAGTCACGGCTGGCAGAACATGGCTAAGACGGAAGAGGGAGATCGGCAAGTGAAGTGGTCGCTGGTTTGGAGTATAAGTCATTCATGTGAAGGGCTTATGAGTTCAAGAGGAAAAGAAACTCTCGCTGCTGAAGGAAGAGGGAGATCGGCAAGTGAAGTGGTCGCCGATTTGGAGTAGAAGACGGTCGTTCATTTGAAGGAAGATGAGATAGGGACTGGACCTCTTCCTTTTTTTTGTTTTTTTTTGTTTGCATGTTTTTTTGATAGCAGAGAGAGAGAGAGAGAGAGAGAGAGAGAGAGAGAGCATGCTCTTCGCGGGTAAGTTAAGATTTTATTATTTTTTATTTTTTTATAAAGACGGAGAGAAGCTTCTCATTTGAATAAAAAAATGAAATTGAGATTCACATGAAATTAAAAAAAAACTTGATTCTTTTGCTTTGAGAATGATAACAGGTAGTATAAATGCTTGATAAAGGTTGATGTGAGTGAAGATAAATTATTATTATTATTATTTTTTATTTAGACTTATTCTCTTTTATTTATTTATTTATAAATCTTCACAATTTTTAATAACTTTGATATTATAATTTTAATTTAATTGAAATTTATAAATTATATATACTATAATTAATGATTATTCAAATTATATAATTATTATTTATTTAGTAGTTAATTATTTTGATCTAATTTGAATAAATTTTGTTTGATGTTTAGAATTGGTTTAATCTCTCTCTCTCTTTTGGTAATTCATTTTAAATTTCAAATGGATTATGTGTATATTAAACTTTTTTGCTTTATATATATATATAGTGAATTAACATTTAAATCATGATTTGATTTAATTTGTGGGCTTAAATTTGACTAAAATTGCATTTGATTCAAATAATTTATTAAAGTTGTAAATAATCTTTGAGAAACTTGAACTTTAATTTTTAGTATTAACTTGAGTTAAATTATCTCATGATGATCATCAATGAATTAATTTTAAGTTCCATTTGATTTTGAATGATTTACTTGATGGTTTTGATTGTGATTTTAGATAGAACTTGGAATGATGATTAAAGGCTTGATTGATTTTGAGAAAATCAATTGAGTTAGGTTGATTTGGATGAGATTTTGCTAAGTACAAGAAATTGGCTTAAAAGTTTGGATTTAAGTTTGGATCATGGTTTGAAGTTGAGTTTGAGTTTGAATTTGATAAATTGATCAAGGTTGAATTGATCTTTGAAAAATCAATTGAAATTAGATTGATTTGGATTTGGCATTGATTTTATTGTGTATGATAAATTTGAAATTTCATCCATGGGTTTCAATCATGGATTTCAATCATGTGGCATTGATTTGAGTTTGGAGAAAATTAAATAAGATTTATTTGGAGTTTGACTTGAAGGAAGGAAGGTGAAGAGTGGTTCAAGCTAAAGGTAGGCAAATTTTTCTAACACCCCTAAGGCATGCCCTATTCCTATGACTAACTCTTCTAAGTCTCTAGGGCTAGGTTGAGTGTCCACCTAATCACTAGATGTGTCTTAGGACTAAGGATCTCTTAAATTCTAAGAGGAGTCCTATGTCTAAGATGGAGGGGTTGAGAGCACATTTTAAAAATGAGGTCATCAACTATGGAGGCTTTCCTCTATAGGGAACTTAATGAACCCGATTTAAATAAATCATACTTTACTTTCCCATATAAAGTAAGGGAAAAATCTCTGGTATATCTGAAGACCTATCATACCTTAAGAGTCTCATTAGGTGATTAGGTCCATTATAGGATAGTGACTTCTATCTCTCCAGATAGTACACTATTCCTTAATGTCATTCCTGATCACCCTAATGAGCACATATACGGATCTGCATGGTATCCCCTCACACAAACATACACAATACAAAAATAAACACCATAGATTTTTTTGGCGACTCCACTGGGGAGGGTTCCTCTCTCCATCTCTAGTAGACAATTGTTGTCTCCAAGCATCGATAGTGGACTTGTATTTTATATGAGTCCGAGACTATCTTTCTTTCTATTGGCACTTAACTTATTTCATTCTTAAGCAAAGTTAGCCAACATCCTTTAAGTTTTAGGACCTCACACCATGTAGGTCTTGAAACTCCTGTCGGGTTCCCCAATATGTGAAAACATAATTTATCAATGAAAGGGGAGATAATAAAAATAAAGAACATAAAATCATACACCGCCCTAATATAAAGCTAGAAGTGGTGACTTAATCTAATGTGTATATTAAGGCTTGTATGGTATGTCCTAATTAGGCTTTATAGTTAAGATTTCTAAGTACGAAAGATATTTAATTATCAAGGGTGCTTTCAGTTTAAATGGTTTAATTAATTTATAAATTTCACTTAACTTTTTTTTTTTATTTCATTTGACCTACACAAAATAACTAAGTGTTATAAAGAGAAAGAAAGAGAGGATCACTCTCTTTTATCCCTACCTTAAGTCACATCTAAAGCAAATTAATTAATCAATTCACTTTAGTGAATGACTTATTACATGTTTTAATTAATCTTAAGTTTAGGTTCACTTTAAATAAACTTCTTCTTTTGTGTCACTGCCCATATGAGGGACTAGCCTTTTCAACTTATGTGATGCACTAGCTGCTTTAGGAAGAGTTGGCATCGCCTTCTTTCTTCCTTTTCCTTCTTCACTTCTTTGTGTTATTTTGTAGCCTTTGAGGTAGAAGCTTTGGATTGTTGAGGCTTGGGCTCTTTCAACAAATAGTATTTTATATCTTCATATATTTTAGCTTCATGGACTACAAATGGCTGAAGGTTGCCAGAAATTCTATGTTCTTCCTCGTCTCTTATGTATTTCATGCATTGGTGTAAAGTAGACGAGATCATTCCATACTCATGTAACTAGGATGTTGAGCAGGTGTGACATGACATGGAATTTGGCTTGTGTAAATTTCTCACGAATATTAGTGGCAATGTAAAAAGATCAGCATCTTTTGTCCTTTTCATTGAAGTGGATCATTAATTTCTCCCTAGATGCTAAAATCAGGGACAATCCTCTCAATATTTTCTCATGAGATTAATGGATGAACATGGATCGGTTAGATGACAATTATATTTTGATGTATTATGACATGTCGAGCATAAGATCTTTCTATGTTTGAGATTAAATACTTTCTGAGGGTTCATTTTCTCAAATTCGAGCTCAGGTTGAGGGATCTTTTCATCTCATGAGGATCTTGTGTGAGATCTTTTAATTGATTTTAATTGATTCTTTATGTTAGACTTCTTCTTTCGATCTTTGGGAATGATATTTTCATTAACTTCTATGTTCTTATCATTGCCTTTATTTGACATTCCTTTCTTCTGTGATGATGGCAACACCTTGCCACTTCTTAGATGTATTGGGGCTGCTCTATCTGGATCAGATTCTTCTAAAGAAGTCTCCTCTTCAGAACAACTGTTTATGCTTAAAGATCGGATGGAGCCTTCAGAATCATTTCCCAATTTTATGCCCTTCATCAATGGTGTTATTGAAGACTCTGACTCATCTTCCTCTTAAAAACATAAGTTTTCTTCCGAGCTATCTTCTGTTTGCTTCACCATCAGGCAAGGTGTTGACCTCATTTTTAGAATGAGCTCTCAACCCCTCCATCTCAAGCATAGGACTCCTCTTAGACTTTAAGAGTTTCTTAGTCTTAAGACACATCTAGTGATAAGGTGGACTCTCAGCCTAGCCCTAGAGACTTAGAAGAGTTAGCCATAGGAATATGTCATGCCTTAGGGGTGTTAGGAAAATTTACCTACTCTTAGCTTGAACAATTCCTCATCTTCCTTCCTTCAAGTCAAACTCCAAATCAATCTTATTTGATTTTCTCCAAACTCAAATAAACTCCATGTGATTGAAATCCATGATTGAAACCCACGAATGAAATTCCTAAGTCCAAATCGTTCTTAAGTCCTTAATTTTTCTGTTAAGGACTTAGCCTAAATCATGATCAAACCAAATCAAACTCATGAGATTTTCTCATAATTTATTTATATTCTCATTTATGTTCATATGTATATATAAATGAAATATAAATTCAAACCAATCAAACAAAACTCAAAATCCAAAACCAATTCATAAATTTTTCTAAGTCCTTTAAGTTTTCCTTCAAGGACTTAGCCAAAATCATGATCAAATCAATTCAAATTCATGGGATTTTCTCACTCATTTATATTCTCATTTATATTCACATATATAAATGAAATATAAATATAAATCAATCAAACCAAATTTAAAATTCAAGCTTCAAACTCCAAAATTTCCTAAGTCCTTTAAAATTCCCTTTTAATGGACTTAGCCTAAATCATGATCAAATCACTTCAAATCCTTGAAATTTTCTCATGATCCGTTTATATTTTCATTTATATTCACATATATAAATGAAATATAATTCAAACAATCAAAACTAATTCTAAAAATCAAACTCAAATCCACTCAAAATCTAACCTAAGCCTTTCAAGTCAAAATCTTGAACTTAGCCAAATCAATTTCAAATCAAGCCAAATTCTTGATTTTTCTTCATGATTCAATCAACCCTACAATCATGAATCCAAATATAAATACAAACCTCAATCACTAAATCAAAATCCAATTCAAAAATCAAACCTCAAATCCATTCATATTCTTCCTTCGAATATGAATTTGTCAAATGAATCAAAACTCATTTGACTTTAAACCACTTGCAAATAGATTTATATTTCAATCATAAGTCCATATAGAAGTTCATTCAAACTCAAATCAAGCTTTGACCAAGACATATGACCCACTTAGGCTCACTTAAAGTGACCTAAAGTATATGAGCCAAATTCTAATCCTAACCAAATTGGATTGAATCAAACTCACCTATACCTCTCATCATGATCAACAATCATCATGGGATGATCAATCAATCAAATTGGGTCAAACTAAGTCAAACCTAAGGGTTGAGTCAACACTTAGCCCAAATGAAACCTAACATAGCCAAATCCACCATAGGCCAAATTGATTGAAACCATTGATCTAAGTTCATTCATGAACTATGTTTGAACTTGACCAAGTCAACATTTGAGCCTAACTTTGTCATCGACCATGACCCAAGTTGACTTTACCTAAAAGTCAAAATGTGTCAAAACTTGATCTAAGCCAAATTGATTGAAACTAATGGGTCAAGTTCATTCCAAATCACTTGAGGCACTTGACCAAAGCCTCAATTGGCCAACAAGATCTAACCTAGCCCAATCGACCTTGAACCTAACTTGACCTAAACATTTCATGTTGAGAAAAATTCAAACTTAACCAAAATTGATTGAAAATAAAGATACCAATCCACTCCATATGACTAACCAAACCTAAACATACCAATGAGCTAGCTCAAATTCAAATGGATCAAATTGGTGACTCAATGACTAAATGATGTAGCCAAATTCAAAACTAAATCAAATTGAACCAAACCAAAGACACCAAAATATTTCAAATGGTCATATGAACTTGACCCCAATTTGACCAATTGGTCAATTGATCAACTTGAGTTGACCCATTTTGACCTAAATGGGTCAACATGAGCCAAACCATATCAAATGAACTCCAAATCCAATGAAACTTGGCCAAACCCATTTTCTCAACATAGCCAACATAATCAAATTAAAAATTAGCCAAATGACTATTCTATCCCTAGGCCATAGAACAAATTTTGGTCTAATCCATGGGGAATTTGGTTAGGCCCTCTCCATATCAACTTGATACCTTCCTAATAGGTCAAGTAAACCCTATGGAGGGTGGTGCACCCAACCCAATGGGTTTGGGTCAGTCTAAATGGACCCAAGGCCAAAACCGATCCCCTAGCTCAAATTGACCAATTTGAAAACCTCCCTCCACTTGATTTGAAGCACATGGGAGGTTACTAATCCACTCCTTGGCTCAAACCAACCATGTGACAACTTTAAACAGCCTAAAAAACCCTTTTCATATGGTCAATTGGAGACAACCATAGCTTCAACCATCCGATTACCATAGTGGGAGATATACTCCCCCTAATTCAATTTAATTCACACACCCTCATTATTGATTGAGTGCTAGAGAGTGTTAGGAGCCATCAGAGAGAAATCCTAAGCTTTCTAAGAGGGATTTGAAAAGAGATTTCTCAATTTTCTTCCTTTAAAAATAGGGGAGCTCTACTCATTTCAAAACTTCTTCCATACTTCAATCTAGTGCAATTCTCTTAGAACATTCCATCATGGGGCTAAGTCGAGTGCACCCAAGCCTTCACATAAGTTCCCAAAGCAAGGAGGAGTTCAATTAAATCAAAGCTACAAAGGGGAGCAAGGGGAGTTGGTCCATAGCAAACCTCAACCTCAAGACTCATTCTTCCCTTCATCTCGGATGAAGCTCCTCCAAGAATCGAAGCGATGATCACCTGGTATGACATTTTTTGACCACTAGGCTTAAGAGGTGTTGGTCCCTTGTGAAAGAAAGTGTCATGGCATGAGAATTCCACCATTGGATAAGATTTCCATTAGGGTTAGATGGTGTGTGCAAGTTTTCATTACAATCTGAGCTCGATCGAGCTTGGATCTTCCCTTGGATCATGGACGGTCTCCATTAATCCTCAGGGAAGAACAGGGATAATCCCGGTCGTCCATCCATGCATTTTGGATGGATGGCCCCATTTTAGAATTGATTTATCCTTCTAAAAGCCACGGGTTAATTCCTGGCCGTTTGATCCTTGATTGAACGGCGGGTATTAAACCACATCCCGTTGCCACACCGCTGTAGAGATGGGACGTTTAAGTGACCCGCTCTTAGCATCGGGTGCAAAGCGCAATGATCACCGCCGTCGTGTGTCGAGCCATTGGTTAAAGGGGTTTAATTAGATTTTAATTAATTCTAATCCCTAAGCTTTAAAATTCATATCTCCCTAAATAAAAATAAAAAAAATATGAGGTAAATTTTCTTGAAAGATAATTCCATCTATAATAATTTAAAATTGATTTTATTAGATTTTATTTATATTTTTCTTTGATTTTGGGTTTTAATGAAAATCTTATTTTGCTAATTACTCCTTAATTAATCCTCTGATTAATCCCAAACTTCTTGGGTATGTTTTGGGGGATGAGTGCCTCCCCTAACTTTCTTGGGATTTATTGAAAGCTTAATTAGGGGAATTGCAAATGTATTTCCTAATTACTCCTTTAATATAATTAAGCATAATTAAGGATTTTATTAGTATTTTAATCCCTTATTGAAGTTGATTAAGGTTAGATCCAGTGAATAGGAGGCTTAGGGAATAATTTTGGGGTATTTCCCTAAGCTATTCCCTATTCCTAACCCCTTTTCTTTCCTTAATCCTCTAAGGGTTAATTCTTTTACTCTCTTAATTAATTTCTAAAAATTTTAAAACCTTAGAACTTAATTAATCTACTTTGGATAGATGCTTAGGTGTTCAAGAGCCAAAGTTTAATTAAGGAAATCAAAACTCACCTCACATGTGTGAGGGGTGTTTTGAAATTACTTAAGTTAAACCCTTAGCTTAATTAACCATTAATCATGAGCCAAATTGCATTAGGCCCTTTTCTTCCTAGGTGCATTACAAATTTAAATTCCTTGTGAGATTTTATGTTATCTCATTGGCTCATAATTATTTGGTTAACTATGCTAAGGTGGTGTAGGTAAGTGTTAATTAACTTGTTTAATTCATACCTTAATCTAATCAAAATCTAAAATGAATCTAATCATCTAAAAATTAAACAAAAATATTAAACATATGTGGGAATGGGTTAGGAAAAGTAAACTCAATCCACATTTTTAAAATTAAATCAAACTCAAGATCAAGTAAGAATCATACTAAATGAACTTTGATTTACTTTAAACTTTCTTATTTCATAAAATTATCTTTAGGATTTAATTAAAGTAAATGTGTTTACATACTTTCATTGCTTTAGTTCTTTCCCCAACATGTTAAATGTGTATGTCATACAATTTCATGCATCCATATTTTTCAAAATGAAATTCAAAATGAAATTGTTTACTTTATGAAAAAATTGCATGTGTTGGCTAAAGTAATAATGTGAATAGCTATTATCACTATTAAATTAAAATTATTTTCAAAATATATGAATCAATTATGAAAATTGAAAGTGTGTTACTTATATTTTAATTATGAGCTTGCATGTAAGATATAAGGAAGTGCTTAATATAGGTTTTCCCTTTCTTTTCTTTTAGTATAGTTTTGAATAGGATTTGGTAAGAGGTATGGTTCATTTGAAAGGAACCTAATAATTGCCTAATCCTATTCATTCCTATACTATTACTTAAAAAGGATACCTATGCTTGCACACATAAATTGCATAAACAAAATGAATCAACTAATACACATTTTTGCATTCTTTCTTTTCCATTTCATTTCTTTTATACACAAGTTTGTATTTAAGGAAAGTGGCATATTAGTTTGGACAACCCTGAGGTTGCGAGCCTTTAAGTAGCCCTAAGTAGGTCTTGTACCTTACATCTCTGGTTAATAATGGCGGTATACTCACTTATGCCTTTCTTACTTTCATGTGTGCATGTGAAAATTGGATAAGAAGTCCCTTTTCTACAAAATGAAAATCATACATCTTAAACTTCCTAATTTCCTTAAATGAATTTCTTAGCATGCATCATAAAGTGTGCTAAATATTCTAATTTGTGTGTATAGATATGTTTAGGATCTATTCATATGCATGTTATACATGTTGGGAAAGAAATGAAGTGATGTATATTTTGTAATTTTGGTTCATTTTATTTGATCTTAAAATGTCTTTCTTTTTGAATGGTTTATTTAGAGTTCATCTAAACTTAGGATTAATTAAAACACTTAATCAAAACATTCACTAAACAAAACTAAAACATGAATTTACTTTAGAAATTATTTAGGTTAGGGAAGGAAAGAGAAGTTCTCTTCTCTTTCCTCTTTCTCTTAGTAACAATTGTAGGATCCACTTGAACCTAATAAAAACATGAAATAAAATTAACCCAAGATAATTAAATCACTTAAATGAAACCCTCCTCTAAGTTGAACATGTTTCACACTTAGAAAATTCTAACTTAAAGCCATAGCTAAGCATACCACACAAACCTCCAAAGCACACATATTAGGCTAAGTGACCACTTCTAGCTTTAGGCTAGGGAGGTGCATGGTTTGATGATTGCTTTGTGATATATGTTTTAGAATAGATGTTGGGATGAATGTGCGTAGAATGAATGGTAGGGCAATCTTAGTTTAACCATTATTTTCGGCAGGAGATTGTGCTGAAGGTGTGCTATAATAAATAAAAATATAAATGCTTTTGCTATGCAGGTGCTTATACCCCTAAGCATAATCCCATAGGCCAGGTGGACTTAGTCACCCATGTGTGGGGTGATAAGTTCAATATGCATGCTTGGGATTGGTGGTTTGTTTAGCTAACCTTTATTTTGTAGGTGTTAGCTAGATTTACGTTTCCTTTTCATGTAAACTTTTGCAATTAGGATTTTGGAATGATTGTTATGGGGATTAGGATGAATATTGGTCATAAGATCTTATCTTATGCACCATGTGAAGCTTTTGGAGCATCCACCTTCCAACCATTCAAAAGAAGGAACCAAAGAAGAAAGAAAAGAAGCATAAGAAATAAGAAAAGAAGAATTAAGAAATGAAGCGTGAAGACCCCCATAACAATGAATTCTTTTCTTAATTATAATTTTATTCTTTTATAATCGAGATTGTATAAGGGTAGAGCTCGGCTACCCAATTTATTTTTGGGTTTGTACGGTGGTACCCGACCATAATGACCTCTTATTCTTTTTGTCATTAACTTTATAAATTGATTGATGATTTATTTAGCTTGTGCATTAAGTGGTATCTTGTCTTAGTTAGTTCCTTGCTTTAAGTATGGTCTGGTTGTGGATTAGGCTCTTAGGAAAAAATAAATCTTTTACAGAATCTAACAACTCAAAACTAAAAATAAAGAACTCATAACCTCACATAAAGCTTAGGTTTAAAATCAATATAAAAGAATTAGTAACCCCTTAGCTGAGTATTTCTTTTATAATATCATGCACAAATGCATCTTGTTTCACTCTTGACTAGAGGGCTTCCACATTTGCCAGAGAAACTTGGCTTGACCATTGAGAGTCATGGTGGAAACACACCTCCTCCCTTCTCGCTAATTTTGTCCAATAACTTTATTGCTCATGCATTAGACATATAAATCCTATTAGCCTGAGTTAAAATAATTATCCAAAAATAAAAATAAAATGAAATCTTAACTGCATTAGATTTATGTCATTTGAAGGATGTCCTTACATGATCTAGTCTCTTTAGGGAGTGAGTTTAAGGACTTAGTCTCTTTCTAAATAAATAATAGCCTAGCTATCTTACATAAAGAATAAGACTTGCACATGTATTTAAAATCGTAGGAGTTAGTTGGTGGCCACCCTAGGTGGTTATAAGTCCAAGCAGTCAGATGGTTTATCCTCTATTGTAGAGGCAAACCAATTACCCATTTTCACCTTAGATTTAGGTAGTGCTTTCGGCCTTCGTTAGAGCTTCCTAGATTTAGGTTCTGAGATTGCTTCTCCCTTTCATGAGTCATAAGCATAATTCCTCACCTCTTAGGTATTTCCTTAATCTTGTGTTATGGAATCATAAGTCCTAAATTTCTAATGAAAAATATAACTCAAACAAATAAAATCAATTTCAAAAATGTAAAACCCAATCATAGGATAATTTGAGATGCTTGCTAGGTTTCCTAGCATCATGGACATCTCCTACTTATCTTTTTTTTAGCTTCAATAATAACTCCATCTCTCACATCCAATCCATACTAATCAATTGATAGTCCTTTTTTATTGAAATCTTTGAAGATAACAATCATTTACCTTAATCGAGAGTATTCTTAAGGGATCCCATCCCTTAGGGTGTAATTAACTATGGAGGCTTGCCCCTATAGGGAACTTAACAAACCTGATTTAAAATAAATCCCACTTTACTTTTTTTATGTAAAGTAGGGGAAGAATCTCTAGTACATATGCAGATCCATTATCCTTAGGAGTCCTTATTGAGGTGATTAGGTCCATTATAGGGTGGTGACTTTTGTCTTTTGAGATAGTACACTATTCCTTGTTAACGTACTCAATCACCTGAATAAGCACATCTATGGATTTACGTGGCATCCCAAAAAGATGAATTTTTATATTCTCACCTTTCACCCACAGATTGAAGGTGACCATATAGAAATTTTTCTTCACACAAGGCTTGAATGCCACATCATTGGTGGTTTTTCTTCTTGAATTATCTCAAAAAAGTAGATTCTGTTGGGGAGTATCCAAGGATGTTGAGATAATTCGATAAACTTCTCTAGAAAGAGATTCTTTGTCATCATCTCCTTCATCATTTATTTCAATGATTTGGAGTCCTAACATGAAATCAGCAAGCCTAATTGGTTGTCTTGCTGGTCGTCAGTATTCTTCAAGATTATTAATAATCTTTTGGGTGGTAGATTTCTTCTTTATCCTCTTTTGTTTGGCTTGCATTTTGGGAGTTTTTGGTGAACTTTGAATAGGTTATTTCTCAGGGCAAGGAACACCAAACACCCTGGACTGCTTCTAAAGAGTAGAACCTTTTGATGTAGATTCTACCTTCGGTTCCAGCACTGGTTCAAGTGGAGATTTCCATCTGACACTCGTAATGCCTTCTAATTGCTACAACATCTTCAAAGTTTTCTTTGAGACCACAGTCTCCCATTTCTCATCCTCAACTATCTTTTCTTTTGCTTTATCTTTCTGCGGGGGCACGAAAGAGGACATAACCACCATTGCAGATTCTTTCTTTAGGTGAATAAAAACACTATTGGATAGCATGAATTCACCTCTCCTATATTTTCTTTATAGCTAGTCCTTGAATATATAACAATCTTCTATAGGGTGGCTAACTACTTGATGATATGGACAGTAATTTAGGTTATCAGTTCATCTTGACTCTTTAGGTCTTTTACATTCTGGCAACTCCAACCCTGCCTTGAGTGCCTGTCAAAATAGTTTGGTCACGCTTTCCCTTTTAAATGAATATTCCTTATTCATCTTCTCCTTAAGAGATGATGCATTCGATCATCATCTCCTAGGTGGTCACCACTACCCAGGAAAGTTTTAGGTTTGTCATTGCCTCCAAGAACTAACCTCGATTTAGAATTGAAGGGTTGTTTAACTTTCTCTTCAAAATATATAGGTTGTTTACTCTTATCTACATTGTAGGTTTCCCTCCTTCATCTATTTGAATCAGATAAAGTAGTGTGAGATTCAGTCTCCCTTGATTCTCAGAACTTCCTTTTCTTCGTTCTGTCTGAATGGATTTCAGTTTTAGAAAGATTCAACTTTTCAAATTTTTGCCACCCAATCTAGTAGTTCTTGAAAGGTGGTGAGGGAAGAAATGCATAAATAGGGCACCATTTTATCATCAATGTTGCCAATTAGTAGTTGAATTGCATGTTCCTCTTCCACCTGTTGTTCGTACTTCATGCTCATGTTGTGCCAATGAGTTATGTATTTAGTGACTGACTCATCCTTCTTTCTCTTCTCCAGGGCGAGGTCAGCTATTGTAGTCTTTCTAATTGCACTAGCAAATCTTTTGATAAACATTACCTCCAGCTCAATGAATGTCTTAACTGAGTCATTTGGAAACTCTACATACCACTCAAAAGCAGTTAAAGTTAAGCTGCTAATGAACTGGCAGAACAATAATGCATCATTACCCCTAGTATTACCACAGTTTGCTTTAAATTATGCTAAGTGCTGCTTGGGGTTACTGTTGTCATCAAATGAATGGAATTTCGGCATTATGTAACTTTTAGGATATGACACCTAGTCATATTCTGTAGGATATGGATGACCTCTATTCACCAATTTCTCCACCTATTCTACAGCTATGCCAACTTTAATCTTTTCACTTATAATAGTTTCAAGTTGTACAACTATCACTGTCTCAGATGTGCTCAGTATTTGCTAGAGAATGGGTGGAGTAGTCAATTGATTGACTTCATTTCTACCATTATGAGCACTTTGGGCTCCAAAGGTTTATGGCACTTGCTTAACTGGTGGATTGATGGGCGTAGTGTTGGTTGTTTGATGATTGACAGGAGGAACTGGTGTTGGCACTGTGGTAGTATTCCTTTGCATCATTTACATCATGAGGTTCTCTGCATCATCATCTAATTCATCTTTGAATTCAGTTAAGAGATCTCCTTATCCTTCACTTTCATTTACCATTGCATTTGCCTTTGCACCTGAGCAAGTGTACCTGTGTTGGTGAATAGTGTGTTATCTTCTTCTTTTGGTTCCTCTTCTTGCTCATCACTTGAGGAGGAACTAAAAGGTTTCTATTTCTATTTGACTTGATGCTGATTCCTTGATGTGGATAGAAGGTGTGGCTCCATGATGCCTAGATCGGTACTGTCGTACATCAGATGATTCTCCAACATGTTGTATCATGTACACCACCTCTACCCCCATGGTGTCTTCTTCTTCATCCTTTTTTCTTCTTGTAGCCTTATCTTTGATTGACATCTCCATCTAATTTTAGGCTCAGAGTGTGGGATGAACATCTCCTCAATTGGAGGGCTACAATCAAAATCGAGGGAATATCGTATAGGTTGGTGATGGGATTCCTTGGAGGTTCTCCAGGGCCTCAACCACCATGAGCCTCATTAATTATAATATTCTTTTTAGGAACCCATTCCTGCTGGGCCTTGTCATCACCTTATCTCTAGATATGCAAACTGAATGTCACACTTTTTTACCTTTCAGTGGCAGCTTCTTCTTGAGGCTTCAGCCTCCAGACTTGTTTTCCCTTCTACCGGGACCTTTCGATAGCGAATTCTCGAATACATTGTTCAGGTGTCACACCCCGATGTTCACCTTGTAGGGATTGTTTGTAACACTCCGGAGTTCTTACTACCTTTGGTGGTAGCTTTTGTAGTGGAGCATTATTGGCTTCTCTAATAATTGGCCTTTGATATCTCTTCTTCATAAGGCCTTGTTCTTTTACAACTTTCAACAACTTGTGCACTATAGAGGATAGAGTCTCAGGATGCCTCCTTGATTTCTTAATATCACCAGTAGAGCTGTTTCTTTTCACCCACTTGAGATTTTCAAATTTGTTGTGGGTGGGAACACTCACAGTTCTATGGGTTGTGTAACAAAGTGTGAGGGTGTTAGGCTAACTGCATTCATCTTCTCCTTTATCTTCTAGTTAGCTTTTCTCCAGATAAGGAAGCTTCAGCATCATGTTGGCCTTGCTCAAAGGGCAAGGTCGACAGAGAAGTAGTGATCGGATGCACTACTAAAATTGTTTGCCCAATCATCATCCTCTTCATGGACTGAGCTTCATTATGTCCCAACCTTTCAAATACAGAGGCTCTCTTTCGAGGGACCTCAACAACAGTAGTGACATGAGTTTTGGATTTGGCCTATTACACTTTGCAGGCGTGTACATGATTATCTGCGATTGCGTGCCTAGCAGTTTAGCGATCACGGGATATCTATGCTACCAAATTGTATAGTAGCTCCAACATCCCCAGTGTTAATGACAATATTAGCCAGACGGATGTTGGCTCTGCAGCCCAATTACACAGTGAAGGGTGTGTTCTAAAGATCCATCTGTGAAATGAAAGATGATGATTAGTAATCAGCAATTGACATATCATCCCACACTTTCATGATGAAGAGATATAATGGAACAAAAATGATAAAATATGAAAATAAGTTATAAATAAGAAAATATTTTCAAAACTTTAGAATTATGTTCATTATAAAAATTATTTTGAGTTTCAATTAATTTAATTTTTTAAATAACTTTATGTTTTCATTTTACTATACTCCACTACTATCATAGCTTTGATTTGACTAGCCAAAGATGGAAAGAGAAACCTATCTCCAGTGGAGTCGCCAAAAATCTGTGGGCTCTAAAAATTTACTTTCGACCTCTTCGACGAAAAGAGTGTTTAAGTGTCGGTGTAATTTTCAGAAGGCAGATGGAATAGTAGATAAGACACTACCCAGAGATTTCACCCTCATTTTGTGAGGACTTTAGATCTGGTTCCATGTTTCCTATAAGCACAAGCACCTATAGTTAATTACCCCTCTCAATGTTGAGAGAGAACTTTCGATTAAGGCTAGTCATTAGGTCACTTAATAATAGCGTAGTAATGCATGTGGAGTTTTGAAATTTAGATTTATGAAATTTATTATATTTAACTTAAAGTGGATGATTAGGGAAACGATGACATGCCCGATCTAGATCCCATGGTTCTGTCACCCCGGGCTATCATGGTCCATTGTCTGTCTAGTCTGAGGAGGAGGTAGTCTTGACTTTGAAGGATACTTGTCAGTAGCCATGGGTTGCATCGTCCAAGAAATCCTTGTAGACCTGGGTTGGTGTTTGTCTAAGGAGACATGCTTAAGTATACCTTAGCTAACAGAAAGCTTTTTGCCCTATCAAGTATACTCTATGGTTCACAACTCAAAATGTAGAGCCATTGGGGAACATACAGACTCTGATTGTGACCACGATATATATTTGGCGATAATCACCCGGCGAGGACTACGTTAACTACATCATGGAGCTCTTGGGCCACCACGATGAGGACACGGGCTACATCCTTGTTGGCATGAGATTATTTGAGAGTAAATATAGTTGTGTACTTGATTTAACTTTGGCTCCTTTATGAGCTAGAGTTTTCTTAATTTGTCACCTCCAACAAATAATTGCGGAAGGCGAGTTGAATTTTTAGCTTTAAGTTTTTATTATTGAATTTCACTTAGAAATTTATAGCTCAATGATATTTCAACTTCTGTATTTAGATTAAGATTCAATCTAAGCTAATTTGCTTTGAAATTATAATCATATTTTGATTAAAGTATCCTCTGCAGTTGAGATTTCCATTCAACACAGCCATCATCAGGCTGATTTATTATTTCACTATTTTAGATTTTATCGACTCCATTAATTTAATAATAGAGGATCAGATCTGCTATCATTATGATAGAATTAACTTCTCAAATGTTTTATTAGGTTGAAGATATTATAATAACATCATTAGATTTTTAGGTTTTGTTAACTTGGACCCGGTTGTAAGACAGAAGCTACACTGACATCCTGGACACTTAGATTTAAGCATTCAACGTAGTGTTAGGGCCCATATGGATATTCCAATTGCTTGCATATATAATCTCTTATTCATTTCATAGAATACTCATACATACTTTGTGGTGTTTGAGACTGAGATTAGGAATACTCTCTGAATACATATGATCATCTCACCTAAGTTATTCTAAAACATCAAATTTAGATGTGATGTTGCTTTGTAATGAATGCAATATTTCATCATTCAGGTGATTGATATGCATCTTAATGCAATAGGATTGAGCATATAATCACTTTATAATGCATGTAAGCATCTCATTCATTTATTTGAAAATGCATCCAAGCATTGGAGTATTTGAACCAGATATAAGTTTAAATGAATTTATTTTTCATCTGAGTATTTACACATATCAACAAAATACTTGGATTGGATAAAATGTCACCTCTTAGTGTATGCGTATGTTCAATTCACTTCATTAAAATATATGCATGTTATAATAAACATTTGAGTTGAATTAACGGTCACCTCATCGCATATACAAAGATCTGCCTCTTTGATACACTATGTGAATTTCAATACATATACATCGAGAGTGTTCATATGTATCTTAGAGCAATAGACTCGAATATAAGATGGATTTATAGTATTTACAAAGGGAGCTCAATCCCTTAGATCCTTCGCATGAATTAATGAAGTGCTTGAATTGGAGTTGGATGTTATGTTACACATGAAGCTTATTCAAAACCTCTCATATTCTTGACTTCCTTAATGAGTTTTATCGCTTTGTAACATGTCATTAAGAGGTTTTAACATTTTATGAAATATCATTGGATATTCCAAACTCACATACAAGCAATATTATATCATGATTGTAGGTGCCTTCTCTTTGTTGAACTTAATCTTCAATCTCATAGAATTCCCTTTGTAATGGTTCATTTCAAGTATTCTCATTTCTAGGTAAACTTTCAAGCCCTTGCAAATCTTATTGAAATGCTTAGCATTAAATACTATTTCAATTTGTTTTCATAAGAGAATGAACTTTCAACTATACTAAGATTTGTTCGTGCTCACTATTATTATGTGAATGCCCCTTTGAGCTCAAACCTTACAAGTTAACCTTCATTTGAGATTTTATAATTTCCATGCTTAAGATTAAAATTTGGTTTAATATTTAACTTAAGCTCAATGAAACTTCATTTGAACCCTCAATTTTAGGTTAAATGATGCTTTTATTTGATCACATTTGAACACATTATCAGTTCAAATTTTTGCAGCCTCTCGGCATCATCCCCACATAAGGGCAGTGGGCACACCTACAAAGTGCATATGAGTGGTATAAATCATGACCTAAGTCTTCATTTTTTCTACCATACTACCAAGAGCATATATAGGTTACCATGCATCGTGAATGGCGCCTACGAGTTTTCCCCGCCATGCTATAAAGAGTGCGTACGGGTTCCGCTCATCATGTCAAATGCATCACATACATGAATTTAGGTGCATTTAAGATTGAGCATTTTATACTTTTGCGTAAGAGTTGATGATAACGGCTTATGTTTTCATTTTTCCCTACCATGTTATAAAGAGCGTGTATAGGTTACCTGCACAAAAGAAATCATGTAAAGTTTTCTATCATGTCACGAGTGTCGCCTACTAATTTTCCCCACCGTGCTACGAAGAGCGCATGCAGGTGCCGCTCATGACATCAAATGCGTCACATACATGATTTTAGGTGAATTTAAGATTGAGCATTTTATTCTTTTTCTAAGGTTAAGATTTATCTCTCCTTCATCCTTTTTTTGGTTAGGCATTTCAATAAGACACCTTGATAGTAGGGTATAAGCAAGATTTAGGCCATATAAATAAAAGTTAGCACAACATAATTTTCAATTCTATAGGATTTAGTCTCCAATACACCATTTACTTCCAAATATTAATTGGGTTGATAGAAAGGCTCTAATAAGTTTTGACTTACACTGTCAAACAATAAGAATTATAACCTTAATTCCTATGGAATTTTGCTTTATATCTTTCAAGCCTTACCCAAAATCCTGGATTAGATGGATTCAGGCAATGGGCTTGAATTAGCCTGGATTCCTAAGGCCCACGACATCTTTTTAAACCATAAACCATGCAGGATAGGATAACAATGGGAGGTGGGCTAAAAAAATTGTGTATAGACGTTGTTATTATGGGCTTTTGAAGGAAAATGAAGGTAGAAAGTTGTAGGAAAAGATGGCATATGGGAAAGAGCAGCAGTCGAGGTGACGTGATGATGGTTTGGTTCATTTGGCCAAATTTTTTTTGCAATCTTGGATTGGTTTCAGGTAGATGTAGCTGCCATAGATAGGATGGACAGGAGACTTACTTAGATGTATTCAGTCTTCCTCATAAGAGATCAGAAGGGGAGGAGATCGTGTGATGAAGTTGTACAAGAGCTGAGGCATGAGGTGCAAATCAGATCATGTAAAAGGTAGGCGAGATGAAGCAAATGAAGCCGAGCGGATTTTCATCACAGTTCTAGTGAAGGTCACATCTTGCATACGATGAGGATGGCATACTACATTCACAAAAAACTAGTGAACATGAGGGGAGTGGAGAAGGGAGTTTGTCTAACCTATAGTTTGGTCGACAGGAGAGCTATGGCACGCAGGTCAGTCTCTCATGGTGCTCGGGTCATGCAAGAATGGATGAGAGGGTCTTCGGTCGGGAGCAGTGCTCACGAGAGGATGAGAGCAGATGGAGCTCCTTCGGCCGAGAGGAAGAGAGAGGGAGAAGGAGGTTGAGATTTCATGCTGGTCTTAAATAGAGTCGAGGTAAGATAGGAATTCTTCTTAGGGTAGGTCTTATAGGTATTTATAAACTTTTTTTATTTCATTTAACTAATTAATTAACCCTAATTTGAAATTTTGTGATGATGTTATTATATAATTAATATATATGTTGATTTAAAGTTATTTCGATATTCTAGACCCAATTTCAGTTCAAATTTATGCATCGTCACTTCCAATTACTTGACATTCACACAAAATCATCTGAATTGAGCATGAACAATCCCATTTGATAGGTTTCGGCATGTTGACGCTAACGATGTGATCAATTTTACAAACAAAGGTCATTTGGGCAATGTTGCGGCTTCTCGACCTTGAGATGTGTGTCAACACATCGATGAACTTCTTTCTTGATTGATCGACCATCAAATTATATAATATGTATATTTTGATCAATTTTAATGTTACGAGCATTGATGAAAGTCATTGGTCGAGAGGTTACCTCGACCAATTTTGATGACGTCAAGTGTATTTCAGCTTCGATTTGTGCATCATTGCATCCAAAATTGAATGAATTCATCTTATGAACTTGACTCGATTGATGTGATGTACATGGAGGTCAACAATCATTAATCAATTCCAAATAATCAAAACCCATGATTGAAACTCAAATTCAAATTTCAAAAATCTTTCCTAAGCCCTTTGATTCTATCTTATGGACTTAGCTCAAATCAAATCCAAATCAATTCAAATTCAAGAAATTTTCTCATAACCCATTTATATTCTCATTTATAGTCACAAATATAAATTAATTATGAATTTAAATATCCAAAATCAAATTCAAAACTCAAACTCAAATTCAACCAAAATCCAACCTAAGCCTTCAATTCAAAATCTTGAACTTAGCCAAATCAATTTCAAATCAAGCTATTGATTTTTCTTCCTAATTTTATCAATCATGAATCCAAATATAAATATAAACTCCAATCATCAAACCAAAACTCAAAATCAAGCTAACCTAAATCAAAACCCATATTCACCCTCTTGACTTAAAATTATCAAATGAATCAAAACCCATTTGACTTTAAATCTCTTGCAAATGGATTTATATTTCAATCATAAATCCATATGTGAGTTCAACCAAACTTATATCAGGCCTTGATCAAGCTAACTAAACCCAATTGGCTCACTTGACCCAAAGTGGCCAATTTGACCTATCAAAATCAATTCAATTCAAATCAAAGCTAATTAAGCCAATCCAAACTTCATGTCATGTTTGTTGATCATAATAGGTTAATCAATTTCCATGAAGTAGGTCAAACCAAGTCAACCTTAACCTAAAACAAATTGATTGCAACCAATGGCTCAAGTTCACTCTAAATTTATTATTGAACTTGACCAAAGTCACAATTAAAGCCAATTTGACCAATTGGCCAACTAGACCCAACCTATCCCAATTGACCATGAACCCAACTTGACCTGAAATGTCAAATCAAGTTAAAATCAAATATAAATTAAATTTACTGGAAACATAGATACTAATCCAATTCAAATGGTCAACCAAACCCAAACCTAGCCATGATTCAAGCCAATTTGGTCAATTGGGTCAAATCGATCAATTGCAAAATCCAAATTAAATCAATTAAATTAAAAATTAAATTGAAACCATTTGAACAATATTTATTTGAATGACTAATTAAAATGGGTCAATATTAAATCAAACTTCAAATACAAATGAATTCAACCCCAAATCAAATTCAATTCCAAATGACCACTTTGCCTTTTGGTTAAGGGCATCCCATGAGAAAAGACACTTTTCCAATTGGTCATTTCTCTTCCTTGGCCACTTGGCACTCATCCAATGGTCCACATAGGCACCAAGGACACTAATTTTCTAACCCAAGGAGTGGTTGGGGCAGCCATGACTCATGGGGAGTTGAAATCACCTCACCTCTCCCATTGGAACACTTGGCATGAAGGACAGTCACTTCCCCTTGTCTAGGACACCCATTTATCCTTCATGGCAGCAACTTTTCATGCCTTAGCCAACCGTAGAGAACCACCTAGGATGATTCTCTTCCATTTCCAACCACCCCAAGCCAAATGACATGAGATTGGAGCCAAAATTTTAAAAAATGAGTTCATTTTCATTCATTCATTTTGGCTTTTAAAAGAAAATCCTCATACCTCTCATTCTCCTCCTCCTAGAGCTCCCAAAGCCATTGGAAATCATCCCCACTTCATTTTAAAGAGAAATACTTCAAAACTAAGAGGATTTCAGTGAGAAAATGGAAATCACTAGAGGAAACTTCATTTCGATGTGAAGGCGAGAATCTAAGCTCAGTTCAAGGCTTCTTCCCTCACCTAACAATGCGCTCGAGTCACCACTGCCACTGAAAATCATCCTCGGTGAGGTAACCTTCAAAAATTATAGCCGACATTTGGATCCCTCATTTTGAGATGGTTTTTGCACAATTTTTAGGAATCTACCCTAGATAATCCTGCATTTTACTTTAAATCATCCCAATTATAAAATAGAATTTTTCTGGTATGAATTGATACAAAAATGAGTCCATTTGGACAAGTTTTCACTTAAAAATCCTATTTTTACTATTCATCACCGGCAGAACTCGGATCTCGGTTCCGGATTGGACGGCTTGGATCGCACAATCCAAGCCTTCAGATTGCCTGATGCGATATGGACCATCCGATCACACGGTTCGCATGATCGACGAATGGATGGATCTGATCAGTAATGTGTCGTCGGATCTTCGATCTGCGTGATTAGGCGGTCCAAAGCGACCGTGGGTCACTTTCCGACCATTAGTCTTTCCCCATTGGGTACGGCACATCGCATCCAATCACATGGCACCCATGGCGTTACTTGACATGTGATTTTTTGATTTAAAAATTCCTTTAAATCACCTAAAACTTCAAAAATTTATAGAAAATAAAATATTTAACCAAAAATTGTAAACAAGAGCTCGTTGGATTCATCTTTCCGAGTGGAATCCAAAAAACCCAAAATCCTCAAAATTTATTGAATATTTTTTAGCTTAAGTTGAGTTTTACTAAAAATTAAAAAAACTAAAAATACATGCCATATTAAGTAAAAATTTTTAGAATTAAAATTGATGTTAAATATACCTATCATAAAAGTTCAAGTCCAAATGACCTTTAGATTAGAAGATATTGAATTTTGAGTGTCAAATGATTTATTTTAATAAAATAAATTAGCAGAATTCATAAAAATCACTTAAATCAATTGAAACTTCATAAATTCATAACTAATTGTGGAAAAATATAAAAATACAAGTTCAGGTTCATTTTAAAGATAATTCAGAAGAAAATCTAATAAAATTATTTCTGATTGAATTTGGATAGTAGATTATTTCTTAATTACTTCCTAATGACTTCATTAATTAATCCAAACTTCTCAGGCATGTTTAGTAGGATGACTTCTGCCTCCCCTAATATTTTTGTAATTTAGTAATGAGTTAATCAGGAAAATTAATTAATAAACCCTTAATCACTCTCTTAATATAATTAAGCTTAATTAAGCATGTGAACAATAGTTTAATTCCTTAATTAAGTTAATTAAACTTTTTTTAAGTGATTAGGAGGTTTATGGAATGATTTTGGGATATTCTCCTTAAGCTATTCCCTAAACCCCTTTACTCCTTAATGCAAATATAATTAAGGGTTAATCCATCAATGATCTACTTAATTAATCAAATCAAATTTTCAAAACATTTCAAAAAGCTTAAGTAATCCTTCTTGGATAGATACTTAGGTGTTCAATAACCTAAGTAAACTTAAGGATATCATACCTAACCCATATGTGTGGGAAAGGTTATGAAAGTACTTAAATTAAATCCTTTAGCTTAATTAATCATTAATTGTGAGCCAATTGCATTAGGTACCTTTCTTTCTTAGGATGCATTGCTAATTTAAATTCCTTGTGGTTTTATGCCATACATTAGCTTATAATTATTTGATTAAATATGTTGAAGTGGTATAGGTAAGGAGTAATTATGAACTTAATCTACACCTTAACCTAACCAAAGCATAAAATTAATCTAATCACCTAAAAATTAAACTAAAATAATACACACATGTGGGAATGAGTAAGGACCAACAAACCTTCTCACACTTTTCTAATTCAAATCAAACTCAAAAAAAAATGAAAGTCTCTTTAAACAACTTTTGATTATCTTTAAATGATCTTACTTCATAAGATTATCTTTATGAATTAATTAGAGTAAATGAAATTACATGCTTACATCACTTTATTTCTTTCCTAGCATGTTAAATGTGTATGTCATATGAAAATCATACATTCATGCTTTTCAAAAATCAAATTCAAAATGAAATGTTTTCTTTATGTCAAATTGCATGTTTTGTCCAAAGTAAAAATATGAGTGGCTATTATCATTATTAAATTCAAAACCATTTTCAAAATCTATAAATCAATACCTAAAATAAAAAGTGTGCTACTTATAATTATTTATAAGCTTGCATGTGGATATAAATATGAAGATGTGCATAGTGTAGCCTTTATTCTCTTTTCTTTTAGTATGGTTTTGATTAGGATTTGGCAAAGTGTATAGTTCATTTGAAAGAACATAACACTTGCCTAATTCCCTTTCTATTTATTTCTATACTATTACTTAAGAAGGATATCTAAATTTGCACATATAAATTGCATAAACAAAACAAATCAACCAACACAAACTTTTGTATCTTTCTTTTCCATTCATTTCTTTTGTACACATGCTTGTATTTAAGGAAAGTGGTATATTAGTCTGGACAACCTCAGGGTTGCGAGGCTTTAAGTAGACTTAAGTAGGTCTTGTACCTTGTACCCCTGGTTAACAATGGCGGCGTACTCACTTATGTCTTTTATACTTGTAAATGTGCATATGAAAAATGGATAAAAGAATCACTCTCTTCTACTTAATAAAATCATGCATACATGAAACATTCCAAATTTCCTTAAGCAACCTCTCTTAGCATTCATTATTAAGGTGTGCTAAATACTTGTATCGCATGTATAGATATGCTTAGGATTCATTCATGTGCATGATACACATGTGGGAAAGAAATAAAATGTTATGTGTTTTGAAAAGTAATTCACTTTACTTAATCTTAAAATGTCTTTCTTTTTGAATAGGTTTATTTAGAGAAAATCTAAACTTAGGATTAATTAAAATGCATAATAAATATTCACTAAATCATCATTAATGAATACCTTAGAAATCACTTAAGGTAGGAGGAAAGAGAAGTTCTCTTCTCTTTTTCTCTTTTTACAACCTTTAGTAATTAAGTAGGTTCATTCAAAATAAATCAAATCATCAAATACAATTAACTCATATCAACTAAACAACTTAAGTGAGACCACCCTTCTAAGTTGAACCTTTTCACACTTAGAAAATCTAAACCTTAAAGCCTAGCTAAGCATACCACACAAACCTTACATGGCACACATTAGGCTAAGTCACCACTTCTAGTCCTATGTTAGGGCAGTGCATGGTTTGATGTTTACTTTTATTTTATGATGTGATATTTTTTTGATGTTGTTGGGGTGTATGCGGGTAGAATGAATGATAGAATGATTCATAATCATTATCTTTAGGGATTGTGCTTAAGGTGTATAATAAAAATGTAGCACTTTTCTTGCGTTTGCCTATACTCTTAAGCATAATCCAAAATAGGCTAGGTGGACTTGGTTACCCATGTGTGGGGTGTAAGTCCAATTTGTTATATACATGCTTGGGATTTGTATGGTTTATTTAGCTAATCTCTATTTTGCAGGTATTAGTTAAATTTACTTTTCCTTTTCATGTATTTTCATAATTAAGATTTTGGAATGATTGTTATGGGGGATTAAGATGAGCATTGATTATAAGATCACATCTTGTGTACCATATGAAGCCTTTGGAGTATTCACATTCCAACCATCCTAAAGAAGGAACCAAAAGAAGAAAGAAGAAAGAAGAAAAGAAGAATGAAGAATGAAGCTTGAAGACCCCCATAATAATAAAATCCTTGCTTAATTGTACTTAATTCATTTATAATCTGGGTTGTATAAGGCTAGAGCTTGGCTACCCAATTTATTTTTAGATTTATATGGTGGTGGCTAACCAGAAATGGCATTTTATTTTTTTGCGTTAGCTTTATAAAATGTTTGATGTTTTATTTAGCTTGTGCATTAAGATGGCATATATATCTAGTTTCTTCCTTGCTTTGATGTATGGCTTGGATGGAGATTAGGCTCTTAGGGAAACATAAATCTTCTACCAAATTAATCAATTCAAAATTAAAATAAATAACTCATAACCTCATTTAAAGCCTAAATTAAAATCAAGATAAAAGAATTAGCAACCCATTAGCTGGATGAATATTTTTTTATAACATCATGTACAAAAGCATCTTGTTTCACTCTTGATTGGAGGGCTTCCACCTTTGCTAGAGAAACTTGGCTTGACCTTTAAGAGCCATGATGGAAACACACCTCCTCCTTTCTCACTAATTTTGGCCAATAATCTTACTTCTCATGCATTAGGCATATGAATCCTATAAGCCTGAGTCAAATGATTATCCAAAAATTAAAAGAACATGTACTATAATTTGCATTAGATTTAGGTCATTTGAAGCATGCCCTTATATGATTTAATCTCTTTAGGGAGTGAGTTTAAGGACTTAGTCTCTTTCTAAATGAACAACAGCCTAGCTATCTTGCATAAAGCATAAGACTTGCCTACATGTATTTAAAATCGTAGGAGGAGTAAGTTGGTGGCCACCCCTAGGCTATTGTAAGTCCAAGCAGTCGAATGGTTTATCCTCTCTCATGGAGGTAAACCATATGCCAATTTTCACCTTAGATTTAGGTCATGCCTTGGCCCTCACCAAAGCTCCCTAGGTTCAGGTTCTGAGGTTGATATTTCTCTTTGGGGCCGTGAGCATAAATCCTCACCTCTTAGTTATTTCCATAACCTTATATTGTGGAATTATAAGCCCTAAACTTCCAATAAAAAAATTCAACTCAAACAAATAATTTCTCTCAATTTCAAAAATGTAAAGCCCAACCATAGGATAGTTTGGGATGTTTACTAGGCTTCATAGTATCCTAAATATCCCCTACTCACTTCCATTTGGATTTGATAAGAACTCCCCCCTCTTGATTAATCCCACTTGATTTTCCAAAAATAAACTAATTGATAGATAGTCCACCTATTGAAATATTTGGAGATAATGATCATTTACCTTATCAGTATTCCTAAGGAATCCCTTGGGATGTAATTAACTATGGGGCTTGCTCTATAGGAAACTTAATGAACTCGATTTAAAATAAACCCTACTTTTTCATGCAAAGTAGGGGAAGAATCTACATGTCTAGACCCATTATCCTTAGAGTCCTTATTGAGGTGATTAGGTCCATTGTAGGGTGGTGACTTCTATCTTTGAGATAGTATACATATCCTCAATGTATCGTCACCTAATAAGAACATCTATGAATCTATGGTGTCCCAACCAAAGGTGTATATTTATTTTCATTTATCTCTTCAAAAGGATGAAGGCGGATTATTTTCACCACACAACCCTTGGAAAATTATTTGAAACTTGCAAACCAAACCTAACAATCTTTGGCTATACATGCAACTTCATATATCATTTCTACTTTAAGGGCATTAATTTGAGAATGAATAGTGAAAAGAGCAAGCTTAAAATTCAGATTTAAATTCATTCTTTCATCTTTTGTTTTCTTTATATAAGTGAATAGAACATGGCCATATGTAGATCAAGCATTCATATATAAATCATAAATCTAAAAATTTAGATCTAAATAAGTAATTGCTCATATAATATCAAGATTCAAGTAAGAATCAAGGTAACCATAGTTAAGTAATGCAAAGGAATAAACCCTTTCACTGATTTTCATTTTTAACCTTATCCCATGATAAAGATAAAGGTAAAATAATATGACATGAAGGGATATTTGATAACGAAGCAAGATTTGAACTATGAAACACATAAGACTCCTCATTTCCACTTCCAACCTACTCATATAGCACATAAAAGAGAGGATTATCACAAGATAAGTAAAAATATGGATTCAAATAAGTAATTGCTTAGATGACATTGAGATTCAAGTAGGAATCAAGTTAAACATAGCTAAATAATGTAAATGAATGATACCTCTTATTGATTTTCATTTTAACATTATCTCATAATTAAGATAAAGGTAAAACAATATAACATGAATGTATATTTATTAACAAAGTAATATTTGAGCTATGTAATACATAAGGTTCCTCATCCACTTCCAACCCAATCATAGCACATAATAGAGAGGATTATCACAAGATAAGTAAAAATTTGGATTCAAACAAGTAATTACTACATGGCCTGAAGATTCAAGTAGTAATCAAGTTAAGCATGGATACATATTGCAAAAGGATAATTATCCTTGCTGATTTTAATTTTAGCTTTATCCCATAATTTAGGCAAAAGAAAAGTAACATAGTATGAATGGATACTTGATAATAAAGTAAGATTTGAACTATATAGGATACTTCATTTCCATCTCTAGCATGCTCATGTGGCATATAAAGAGGAATATTATCACAACTTAAGTAAAAATCTGAATTCAAACAAATAATTGCTACATGACATGAAGATTCAAGTAGCAATCAAGACAAACATGGGTGAATAGGTCTATAAATAGCACATGCTTTCTCTTTTTTAAAAAAACTTTGACACTTAAACATTTTTTTCCTTTTTTTTACCAAAAATTTTGGCAACCTCCTGGCATCATCCCTGCATATGGGGGCTGCTTTGGGAGACTAGGCCTTCCCACCACGTGAATAAAAATGTGCATGGTAGGTGTCGTGAGACACCGTGACCAAAAATTTTGTTTGCCCATCATGCCAACAAAGACGTGCATGGGTTTGCATAACATAGAATTTTTTGTAGCATTGGAACAATGCATACAAGTACTTATATTACAAGGAAAATTTCCTTGCCACATTGGAACAACATGAACAGATACTTATAACAAATTTTCCGGCCGCATTGGAATAATGTGAACGGATACTTAGAACAAACAATTTCTCTACTGCATTGAAACAATGAGAACAGGTACTTATAATAAATTTTCCTGCTGCATTGGAACTATGTGAACGGGTACTTATCACAAATAATTTTTCTGTCTCGTTGGAACATTATGAATAGGTACTTATAACAACTTTCTCCGCTGCATTGGAACAATGTGAACGGGTACTTATCACAAATAATTTCTAAACTTGTGTTTACATAAAAGCATGCATGTACATGTACTTGAGCAAGGCATATGACATGTATGATTTTAACTAAGCATTGCATTGTAAACATCACAAATAAGAAACTATCACATGAGCTTTTCAATTGCATATATCATTTCTCTTTTTTTAGCATAAGGGATGAAATACCTTTCCCAAATTTGGCAAGATAACATTCGTGTGTCAAATCATAAGCATATGTTTCATTCTTTGCTATCAAATGAATGAAGAAAACATTGCACTTCATATTTTCTTTCCCAATTCCATGAACAACTTCATTCAAATAGGATTCGATTGGATAAAGCATTTAAAAGTAATTTTGTGTATCCTATAACCACACTTCCTTAAAAATCAGTAAAAAGGGAGTGAGGATTTATGCCAAACATAGCTAGAATTCAACTTTACATGATAAAGAGAAAGAAATTTCTAATTATACAATAGAAGTTTATAAATCTGAAATTTCATCACTCTTTCAATACATGCATAAGCTTGAGGAAGCATCAAAGTAAGAAGCATAATCAAAACTTATATTTATATGAAGGAAGATAGAAATTCCATTCACTTTTGTTTGCCTTTAACTTTCCTTTCATCTTTTTATTATGATAGCCACAAGAATTTAAGCCACTTAAAAAAATGAATAGCCACTTTAAGCTTGATATTACATAAACCCAAAAGAGAAATTCAGATTTAGTAAAGCATTTGTAAATCCCATAAGATATGAAAGAACCTTAATTTGGATCTTACTAAATGACAAAATATGCTTGATTTTGCATAAATTCATGAGAAGATTTTAACTTTAACAATCATCTTCAAAATCTTAAGTTTTCAAAAGAGATCAAATTAACTCTTGCTAAATAGTAAGAAGAGATAAGAGATCAGGAAAATATATTGAATCACACATAAAGATCTCACAATTCATTTCAAGGATTTATGACTTAAATGATAACAACAATTAGAGAGAAGTTGAGCAATGTTAATAAAACAAAACTATGCCATTCAATCCTCTTCCTTTTGACAAGATTCTTAATGAACTTAATCTATATGAAATACACCATTTCATTTAGGCTTAACAAAATCTAGAAAATTAAATATGAGGTAATACTTGCATTTGGGTTTGCCAAATCAAGAAAAAAAATTTGAAAACAAACTTTGCTCAAATCCTCATCTCCATGATAGCAAAACAACCAAAGGAAGCAAAGTAAAATAGTCCTCATAAGATTAAATGAATAAATTCAAAAAATTAACATGTAGTGGCACTTGCATTTGAGTTTAACAAATTCAAAAAATCTGGAGCTAATCCTTACCCAAATCATCACTTTCATGATAACAACTCATGTAATAAAAGCAAAGCAAAATGAGCATCTTGAATAACTCCCCAACAATCGATTTTCCCTCACTCTTTTTTTTAATCCAAGGAAATAACATATATATAAATCTGAATTTTTGGATTCAATTAAAAGAACACTTTTCTATTAATGGAGAAAGATGAGAATAAAGCCTATTATCGATCAACAATTGGAAGAGAGTCAAAGTCACACTAAGCTCATTCATAAACTTTAACATTTTAGATTTTGGCTAAAGGCATAATTTCATATTAAAGAAACTTGCTAAGGATAAAGTTTATCACTAATAAGTAGTGGTAGAGAAATAAGCAAGCAATTATATTAGGCCAATATGCATAAGCCCCTTCCCTTATATATATATATATATATTAGATATAATAGAAAGGTCATAGCATAATAACAATTCCAGTAGATTTCTTAGTCTAATAGCATAAGAAATGAAAGCTATCACTTTATTTTTCTCATATTTTCTCGGATTTAATGCTTGGAATAAAAAAACATAAGCAAATATTGCACTTCTGTAGAAAATAACAACCCTTTAATTATCTCAAATTATAGAACAACCATCCACACTTAATGTCTTCTACATATTTCACAATGAACACTGAAAAAATAGTGAACAAGCCCAAAAAAATTGCTTAACATCATCTTATGAAGACTATTAAATAAAAATCTTAAAATTTAATAGCCCAAATAAAAATCTACAACATGAAAGAGAGAAATCCACATATAACTTAGGGTTTAAGCCATACACCATCTCTAACCCCCATTTTCATATTTCCAAGTTCATTTTAAACATATAAAAGAAGCTTAATAAGCATTATTCCATCCAAACAAAAAAATGAAGCATGAAAAGAGAAAGCAACTTGCATATAGCTTAGGGTTTGAGCCATACATCATCTCAAAACCTACTTTCAGATTTCAAATTTCACTTTAACATGTGAAAGATGCATAACAAATGTAATTTCATCCATGGAAGATCATTTCAAGCAAGGTAAACGCATGAAAATCCATAGGTAATAGTAAACAACATGAAATTTGGGCCATACATCATCCCAAATCTTTAAATATAAACCCTAACATCAATTTAAGCATTAAAAAGAGGCATTTATCCAAACCTAATCTCAAAAATGAAACCAATATATAAAACATGCTTAGGGTTATATAGAGATGACCTGGAGGTTTGATTTGAAGGAAAGGGAAGCTCAGTTAGGTCACTCGATTTGAACAGATCAAAAGGCGAAGAAGGAAACCCTCAGCTAATTAGAGCTTAGTCAGTTAGGTTTGCTTTAGGCTTGAGAGTAGCGGATGGGAGCCTTCGTTCAACTTACACGAATGAGGAATAAAGACAGATAGAGGGAAGGAATGAGATAGGTTCTTTAGAGAGAGGGGTCAGGAATGAGAGCAAGAGAGGATCGCACGAAAGAAGATTGTGAGTGAATGCCCTGGTTGTCACTCGGTTTGAGGTATCGTGGGAAAGCGAAGTCCACAGCCATTTGAATGAGATTATGGGCCGATCCAATTGGGTTTGGCTTGATTAGGATAAGGGTTAGGGAATTAAGAGGCTATTAGTGGCCTAATTATGAATTAACTAGGTAATAGCATTATAATTAATATTTTCACACCAAAAATTATAAAATTATTTTGTGTGACAAACCATATCAATATGTGTATTGATTTTAGGTATTTTTGTTGTGCTGGACGCAACGACATAGTCAATTTCACAATTGGAGGTCGTTTGGACAACGTCGACGATGGTCAAAGTAAAATTGGGCATAAATTTCATGACATCGCATTCAAATCACTCGATGTTCACGTAGACTTTGTCGAATTGACTGTGCAAAGTGTTGTTTGATATATTTAATGTTTTGATGATAATGGCATAATCAATTTTATGAAAGGAGGTCATTCGGATGTCGTTGGGGCTTCCTGACCTTGATATGGGCATAATTTTATTTAAATTTATTTTTACTTGTTTAATCATTTATTAATTGATCTGATAATAATTTTAATCATTTAAACATAATTACACAAGCAAAATTTTTTTCGGATTACAAAGATTTTAATTAAATTTATCGCAATTAGGAAGCTTTAGCCTCCACTTATGTGACGTCCCCATTAATAATAATTTTTTTGTTGTTGTAAAATTTTGCATATGAGCTTAATTTCAATTATGACACATACGTGTAGGTCAACAAATGACCCCCAACAACTAAGGTTCATGCATGAAGCAGATCGTGTTTGTTGCCAACTAGTTGAACCCTTTTTCTTTATAGGATTCATTCAGCTGCCAAGTGAGATGTGAAATATTAGGCCTTTAAATCCTTATAAATTGATTCATGTTTTTCACATAGGCAATGAATTTACATTTAAGCATATGATGTTCATTTCTTTTTAATTTATTTCTTCATTATTCGATATATATATATATATATATATATATATTATATATATATATATATATATATATATATATATTATTATACATATATTATTATTATTATATATTATTATTATTATTATATATACATACATATATGTATATTGTGTGTGTGTGTGTGTATGCAATGTGTGTGTGTGTGTGTGTGTGTGTGTGTGTGTGTGTGCATGTGTGTGTGTGTGTGTGTGTGTGTGTGTGTGTGTGTGTGTGTGTGTGTGTGTGTGTGTGTGTGTGTGTTTGTGTGTGAGTGTGTGTGTGTATTTTATGACTCATCACAAGAAAATGTTCAACTGGAGAAGATCATCATACTTGCCATCTAAGGAGCCTAGCGATGATGCCATATGGTCCATCATCGATTCTCACAACCCTCACAAGAATGTGGATGTTTTAGACAGGCCAGAGCAACTTAATGAAATGTTATAAGGATGTGAAATATTTCAGAATTTCTTTGCTCGTTCTTTTGGTGTTTATTTTTGGTTGATGTGTATGTGTGTGTATATGAGGGGAGACACCATGCATATCTGAGAATGTACTTATTGAGGTGATCATGTATGACATCAAGGGATAGTATACTATCTTGAAAGATAGAAATCACTACTCTACGATGGACTTAATCACATAATAAGGACTCCTATGGCATGATGGGTCTTCAAATGTACCAGAGATTTTTCTCGTACTTTACATGGATGAATAAAGTAGGATTTATTTAAATCAGGTTCTAAAGTTCCCTATGGGGGAAAGCCCCTATAGTTAATTACATCTTAAGAAAGGTGAATTTCTTAAAAATACTCTCGATTAAAGTAGACAATTATTATCTCCAAAGAATTCAAAGATAGGACTATCAATAAATTATCTATATTTGGAAGATCAAATGGGATATATCAAAAGTAAAGACTTATTATCAAAGCCAAAATGAGATGAATAGGGGATGCTCATGATACTGGAAAATCTAGTGAGCATCCCAAACTATCCTATGGTTGGTCTTTATATGTTTGAAATTGAGGAGAATTATACTTTTGAGTTAAAATTTTCTTAGAAATCTAGAACTTATAATTCTCCAATACAAGATTGTGAAAATGCCTAAGAGGTGAGGATATATGCTTGTAGCCCCAAGGGAAAATAACAACCTCAAATTTTAAATCTAGGGAGCTTTGGCAAGGGCCAAAATATGACCTAAATCTAAGGCGAAAGTGGGTATATTGTTCACCTCCATAAGAGAGGGTAAACATCCTGGTTGCTAGACTTATAATCGCTTGGAGTAGTAGCCAGCTAACTCATCCTATATTTTAAAACCATGTGGTCAAGTCATATGTTTTGCAAGATGACTAAGTTATTATTATTCAGAAAGAAAACTAAGGTCCTTAAATCCACTCCCTAAGAGATTAGAGCATGAGTGGTATGAATTATGACTTAGTCTAATACAAGTCTTATCAAAATTTAATTGATTTTTTACTCTTTATTTTGACACAGACTATAAGATTTTTATATGCCTAAATGTATGATGAAGTTGACTATGGGCTAAATCAAAAGAAAAAGAGGTGTTTTCCATCATAGGCTCTCAATGGTCAAGCCTTTTTTTATCTGACAAAGATGGAAATCCTGTCTTACCAAGAGTGAAATAAAATGATATGTATGATATTAAATGTACAACATCTAGCTAAAGGGTGGCTAAATATTTTATTATCTTGATTTAATTCTTAGGATTTATGTGAGGTTATGAGTTATTTTAGAAGATTTAATTATGAGTTATTATTGGGGTAGCCTAATCAAATCTAGGCCACACAACAATCATCAATCATGAAGAAACTAAGAAAATACATGCCATTTATATTGCACAATGTAAACAAATCATCAAACAATTTATAACCTCAACGTGAAAGAATAACAATTTGGCAAATACCGCATACTTGAAAAGAAATATGGGTAGCCGAGCTCTACCCTTATACAACCCAGTATATAAAAGAATAATTCATAAATTATAGACTGATAAGTGTTATGGGGTATCTTCAAGTCTTCATACTCCATCCATTTCTTCATTTGAATTGCTCCATTTGATTTGGTAGGCTTCTAGGCATCACATGGAACCCCAGGATCAAACCTTCTGGCCAATGTTCATCCTTAACCCCTATAACACTTAACCAAATTCCTACTACACAATTACATTAAAAGAATGGAAAAGTAAATCTAACTATACCTACAAAACAATTGTTAGCTAAACACACCATACAACCAAAGCAGTTATATGAATAATTTGGACTTAGCACCCTGCACATGGGTAACCAAGTCCACCTGTCCTAATGTAGATTATGCTTAGGGGTTAAGAAACCTGCACAACAAAATAATTATATATTTTTTTACAGTGGCCCCTTAAGCATAATCTTCTGTAGAAAATAAGATTAGGCTAATCATGACCTAACATCTAGTCTATGCACATACGCTCTAACATCTAGTCTACAACATTACATCATAAAACAAGCATACATCAAACCATACACTACCCTAACATAAAGCTAGAAGTGGTGACTTAATAATATAATGTGTGTGTTAAGGCTTGTGTGGTATGTCCTAACTAAGCTTTAGAGTTAAGATTTTTCTAAGTATGTGTGGTGAAATTTTTAATATTTCTAAAGGATGATATACTTCCATCTTCACTCAATGCGGGATAAAATAAAGATAGAAATATACATCTCTTCTTTATGCAATTTTGACACCACGTAGATCTATAGATGTTCTTATTGTGGGTGATCTGGTGCGACATTGAGGAGAGGTGTACTATCTTGAAAGATAGAGGTCATCACCTTACAATGGACCTAATCACCTCAATAAGGACTCTTAAGGACAATGGGTCTGCATATGTACCAAAGATTCTTCCCCTAGTTTACATGAAAAAGTAAAGTAAGGTTTATTTTAAATTGGTTAAGTTCTATAGGCAAGCCCCATAGTTAATTATATCCTAAAGGATGAGATCCTTAAGAATACTCGATTAAGGTAAATGATCATTTTCTCCAAAGATTTCATAGGACTATCAATCGAATTTATTTTGGAAGATCAAATGGGATTGATCAAAGAGAGGGAGTTATTAAAAGAAAGATAAGTAGAGATGCATTGCTAAAACCAAGTGAGCATCTCAAACTATCCTAGTTGGGCTTTGCATTTTGAAGTTGAATTATTCATTTGAGTTGACTTTTATTAGAAGATTGGTTATGATTCCACAAATTATGGAAATGCCTAAGTGGTGAGGATTTATGCTTATGAATCATAGGAGAGAAAAGTAACCTCAGAACCTAAATCTAGGAAGCTTTGGCGAGGGCCAAAAGCATGACCTAAATCTAAGGTGAAAATGAGTATTTGGTTTTCCCCCATAAGAGAGGACCAACCACTCGACTAATTAGACTTACAACCGTCTAGGGGTGGCTACCAACTAACTCGTCCTACAGTTTTAAATTAATGTAGGCAAGTCATATGCTTTATGCAAGATAGCTTGGTTGTTACTTATTTAGAAAGAGACCAAGTCCTTAAACTCACTCCCTAAAGAGACTAGATCATATAAAGGCATGCTTCAAATGACCTAAATCTAATGCAAGCCATATTACATATTATTTTCATTTTTTAGACAATTATTTTACTTAGGCTTATAGGATTCATATGTCTGATGCATGAGAAGTAAGATTATTGGCCAAAATCAGTAAGAAGGGAGGAGGTGTGTTTCCACCATGGCTCTCAAAGGTCAAGCCAAGTTTCTCTGGAAAAGGTGGAAACCCTCTAATCAAGAGTGAAATAATATACTTTTATGCATGATGTTATAAAAGAAATGCTCATCCAGCGTGTTTTAATTCTTTATCTTGATTTTAGCCTAGTTTGGTGAGGTTATGGGTTCTTTATTTTAATTTTGAATTATTGAATTTGGTAGAAGATTTATTTTTTCCTAAGAGCCTAATCCACATCCAGGCCATACTTCAAGCAAGAAAGAAACTAGGAAAAAAATGCCATCTTAATGCACATGCTAAACAAATCATCAATCAATTTATAAATCTAACACAAAAGAATAAGATGCCATTTATGGTCGGGTACCACCGCACAAACCCAAAAATAAATTGAGTAGATGAGCTCTACCCTTATACAACCTAGATTACAAATGAATTAAATACAATTAAGCAAGAAATTCATTGTTATGAGGGTCTTCAAGCTTCATTTCTTCATTATTCTTTTATTCTTTCTTCTTCTTTTCTTCTTTCTTCTTTGGTTCCTTTTTTTGGATGGTTGGAAGGTGGTCGCTCCAAAGGCTTCACATGGTACATAAGATGTAATATTATGAACAATGCTCATACTAATCCCCCATAACCATCATTCCAAAATCCTAATTGTAAAAATACATGAAAAGGAAAAGTAAATCTAACTGACACTTGCAACATAGAGATTAGCTAAACAAACCATACAAATCCCAAGCATGTATTTTGGACTTAGCACCCCACACATGGGTGGCTAAGTCCACCTGGCCTATTGGATTATGCTTAGGGGTATAAGCACCTACACAAAAAAGCATTTATATTTTTATTTATTACAGCGCCCCTTAAGCACAATCCCTTGCAGAAAATAATGATTAGACTAAATCATTCTAACATTCATTCTATGCACATTCATCCTGACATCCAGACTAAAACCATGCACCACCTTAACCTAAAGCTAGGAGTGGTGACTTAGTCTAAATGTGTGTGCTTTAGAAGGTTTGTGTGGTATGCTTAATTATGGCTTTAGGGTTTATATTTTCTGAGTGTGAAAGTATTCATCTTAGAGGATGGTTTAAGTTATTATTATTGATTTGGGTTGATTTTATTTAGATGTTTTGTTTAGGTTTGAATGAACCTACAATTAATTACTAAGTGTTGTAAAGAGAGGGAAAAGAGAAGAGACACTTCTCTTTCCTTCCCTACCCTAAGTAATTTTTAAAGTAGATTCATATTTTATTTTATTTAGTGAAAGTTTTATTATGTGTTTTAATTAATCCTAAGTTTAGATTTTTCCTAAACAAACCTATCTAAAAAGAAAGACATTTTAAGATTAAATAAAGTGTATTAAGATCACAAAAGACACATCACTTCATTTTCTTTCCTAACATGTATAATATGCATATGAATGAATCCTAAGCATATCTATACATACAAATGAAAATGTTTAGCATACTTTATGATGAATGTTAAGTGAGTTACTTAAGAAAATTTGAATGCTTTATGATGCATGATTTTCATTAAGTAGAAAAGAGGTTTTCTTATCCAATTTTCACATGCACACATGTATGTATGAAAGGCATAAGTGAGTACAATGCCATTATTAACCAGGGGTTTAAGGTACAAGACTTAGGGTTACTTAAAGCCTCACAACCCTGGTTGTCTAGACTAATATATCACTTTCCTTAAATACAAGCATGTGTACAAAAGAAATAAAGGAGAAAGAAAGATGCAAAAAGTTATGTTGGTTGATTTATTTTTGTTTATGCAATTTATATGTACAAGGGTAGATGTCCTTCTTGGGTAATAGCATAGTAATGAATAGGAATGAGATTCCAAACCCTATTCAAAACCATACTAAAAGAGGGTAGAAGGAAAACTACACTAACCACATCCTTATATTTTACTCACATGCAAGCTTATAAATAAAATATAAGTAACACACTTTCAATTTTGATAATTGATTCATATATTTTGAAATAATTTGAATTTAGTAGTAATAATAGCTACTCATATTCCTATTTTAGCCAAAACATGCAATTTGACATAAAGAAACATTTCATTTCATTTTGATTTTTTTTTTGAAAAGAATGAATGCATGAAATTATATGACATACACATTTAGCATATGGGAAAGAACTAAAATGATGAAAGCATGTAAACACTCACTAATTAATTCCTAAAGATAATCTTAAGAAATAAGAAAGCTTAAAGTAAATCAAATTATTTTTTAAAGAAGGTTTGGTTTTGTTTTGAGTTTGATTTAATTTGAAAAGTGTGTGGTGAGTTTGCTTTTCTTAAACCATTCCTACATGTGTATGATAGTTAAGATCAATTTTTAGATGATTAGGTCCATTTTATATTTTGATTAGGTTAAGCTATTAATTAAGTGCATTAATTACCCCTTACTTATGCCACCTTAGCATATTTAATCAAATAATTATGAGCCAATGAGATGACATAAAACCTCAGAAGGAATTTAAAGTTGCAATGCACCTAGGAAGAAAGGCCTAATGCAAATTGGCTCATTATTAGTGATTAATTAAACTAAGGGATTTTAACTTAAGTAATTTCATAACCCCTCTCACACATGTGAGTTGGGTTTTGATTTCCTTAATGTACTTAGGCTCTTGAACACTTAAGCATCTATCCAAGATAGATTAATTAAGTTCAAAAAAGTTTGAGAATTTTATAAAATTAATTAAGGGGATAATTAGTGAATTAACCCTTAATTGAGGATGGATTAAGTAAGAAAATGGGGTTTATGGAATATCTCAAGAAAAAGTATCCCAAATTTATTCCCTAAACCTCACATTTACTTAATCAAAATTTAATTGACTCAATCAGAGGGTTAAACCACTAATTATGCCCTTAATTAAGCTTAATTACATTAAGGGGGTAATTAAGGAATGAACTAGCAATTCCTCTAATTAAGCCACCAATAAATCCCAAGAAAATCAGGGGAGTCAGGAGTCATCCTACTAATTAAGCACAAAAGGCTTGGGATTAATCAGTGGAGTAATTAAAAGATAATTAGCAAATTAACGTTCCCAATAAAACCCAAATTTAGAGAACAGAACTATTTAAAATAAATTAAAATCAATTTTAAAATATTCTATGTTCAATTATCTTTCATATGTAATTTATTTTATATTTTTCTATTTTTTCTACACTTAGATATAAATTTTAGAAGATTTGGTAATTAATTAGAAATTAAATAATCCTTAATTATATTATTAATCCTATCAGCGCCACATGTGCTGCTGATGTGGCATGCGCTTTACACATGGCACAACGGGATTGGGTACTTAACCGGTCACATCATAGCGCCGCGTGGCAGTGGCGCTACATGCATTCTCCACAGCCGTCTGATCAAAGATTGAACGGTTGAGATTAAAGCTTTAGATATAAGGGAGGAAATTATGGATATTATGCATTTTAATCTCGATCATCCATCCAAAATGCATCTATGGATGGCCATAGATTCATCCGTGCCACTCTCTATGAGCCATGGAGACCATCCATGCTTGAAGGCATGATCCGAGCTCGATTGAGCTAAAATTAGGATAAAAATCAACCCACACCATCTAAGCATGCATACAGGAACATCTAACGACTCGATCAACCTAAGATTGAAGCTCACTTCACAAAGGACCAAAATATATTGAACTTAAGCTCAAAAAAATGGCATACCTCATGGGCTCAATCTTCAGCTTCCTAGTTGAGAGAAGCTGAAAAGTTTGAGCTCAAATTGAGTGGATGTTTATGAGTCAATCCTTGCCTTGAGCTCAGCCTTGATCAAATTGGATCCTCCATTTCCTTTGGAGCTCGGGAAAGAGCTCGGGCAACTTCGACTTGGCCCTCTGATGGAGCTTGAAGAAGGAATTGGGTTGAAGTTGAGTGTGGAGTGAGTTTGAATTTCAGTCAATCTCCTCTATTTTCAAGTGATGAAAATAGAGAATGGAGATTTCAAATCCTCTCTAGGAAGCTTAGGAAGACTCTTTAAGGCTTGCTCTGAGTCCCTATTTCAATCTGAGAAAAATAGAAGATATCTCCGAGCAATCGGATGGTCGAAGGATTATGCCATTGATCCAAGAGCTCATGGAATGGGTTTGTTAGCCATTAGGTGGCCTTGAATTCAGTTTTGGCCAAGGAGTGAATGGTGAACTTTCCATGTCTTTGAATTGAGGGAGTATTTCCATGTGTCATTTCAAAGCATGTGGTCTCCATTTTGATTGCACCACTTTCACTTGATCCAATTAAGAGGGTGTTGTTGTTATGAGGATTTGACCAAATTATAAATGGATTTGGCCAAAATTTTATGGCATAGGGGTAAAATGGCCATTTTACCTTAATTTTAGTGGGTATGTGATATGATGAGAAAATAGTTTGGCCAAGTTTCAATGAATTTGAGTTGGTCATGTGATTTGGCTCATGTTGACCCATGTCAAAATGGGTCAACTTGGGTCAAGTTGACCAAATGGTCAAATTGGGTCAAACCAAGGGTTGGGTGCACCACACTCCCTAGTGTTCACTTGATCCACTAAGACAGTGCCAAGTTATTATAGGGAGGATTTGACCAAATTTCAAATGGATTTGGCAAAAATTTACCATATGTCCTAGGGGCAAAATGGTCATTTTGCCTTGATTTTAGTTTGGGTATGTTTGATATGATGAGAAAATAGGTTTGGCTAAGTTTCATTGAATTTGGAGTTGGTTTGATGTGATTTGGCTCATGTTGACCCATTTAGGTAAAAAAAACTGGGTCAAGTTGACCAAAAGGTCAAATTGGGTCAAACCAAGGGTTGGGTCAAGTTCATATGACCATTTGAAATGTTTTGGTGGCTTTGGTTTGATTCAATTTGGTTTAGGTTTGAATTTGGTTCATTTGATTTCATTTAGGTCAAATGGGTCAAGTTGACCAATTTGACCCATTTGACCTATTTAAGCTAGGTCATGGGTAAGTTTAGGTTTCGTTGGTCATACGTAAGGGATTTGTATCTTTGTTTCCAATCAATTTTAGTTAAGTTTGACTTTGGCTCAATATGACCCTTTAGTCAAGTCAGTTTAAAGTTGGGCTAGGTTGGTCTAGTTGTTGGGCTTTGGTCAAGTTCAACAAGTGATTTGGAATGAACTTGACCCATTGGTTTCAATTAAGCTTATATCAAGTTTTGACACATTTTGACTTTTAGGTCAAGTGGCCAATTAAAGTTAAGCTCAAATGTTGACTTGATCGAGTTCAAACATTGGCCATGAATGAACTTAGATCAATGGTTTCAATCAATTTAGCTTATGGTGGATTTTGGCTATGTTGGGTTTCATTTTGGCTAAGTGTTGACTTGGTCAACCCTTAAGTTTGACTTGGTTTGACCCAATTTAAGTGATTGATCATCTCATGATGATTGTTGATCATGATGAGACATAGATGGGCTTAGTTCAATTCACTTTAGTTAGGATTAGAATTTGGCTCATAAGAGGTATTTTAGGTCACTTTGGGTCAAGTGAGCCTAAGCGAGTCAAATGGCTTGGTCAAAGCTTGATTTGAGTTTGATTGAACTCATATATGGACTTATGATTGAAATATAAATCCATTTGCAAGAGATTTGAAGTCAAATGGGTTTTGATTCATTTGAAAATTTCAAGTTCAAAGGGTGAACATGAAATATATTTTGCCTAGATTTTTGAATTGAGTTTTGGTTAAGTGATTGAAGTTTATATTTATATTTGGATTCATGATTGTAGGATTGATTGAATCATTAAGAAAAATCAAGAGTTTGGCTTGATTTGAAGTTGATTTGGCTAAGTTCAAAAATTTGACTTGAAATGCTCAGGTTGGATTTTGATTGAATTTGAGTTTGAATTTTGGAGCTGGTTTTGTTTGAATTTATATTTCATTTATATATGTGAATATAAATGAGAATATAAATGTGAGAAAATTTCATGAGTTTGAAGTGATTTGAATATGATCTAAAGTCCTTAAGAGAAAATCAAAGTGTTTAAAGATTTGGAACTAATTGAATTGGGTTTAGTTTGATTGATTTGAATTTATATTTCATTTATATATGTCAATATAAATGAGAATATAAATGAGTTATGCAAAAATTTCATAAATTTGAATTGATTTAAAGATGATTTAGGCTAAGTCCTTAAGAGGGGATTAAAGGACCTAAGAAGGATTTTGAATTTGGAATTTCAATTTTGGATCTAGTTTGATTGATTTGAATTTATATTTCATTTATATATGTGAATATAAATGAGAATATAAATGAGTTATGAGAAAATTTCATGAATTTGAGTTGATTTGAAGATGATTTAGGCTAAGTCCTTGAGAGGGAATTAAGGACATAGGAAATATTTTGAATTTGGAATTTGAATTTTAGATTTCAATCATGAGTTTCTATCATGTGGCATTGATTTGAGTTCGAAGAAAATCAATTAGGCTAGAACTGATTTAGGTTTGATGTTAATTAGATTTGGAGTTTGACTTGAAGGAAGGAAGTGAGGAATGTGGTTCAAGCTATAAGGTAAGCAAATTTTTCTAACACCCTAAGGCATGACCTATTCCTATTGTTAACTCTTAAGTCTCTTCTGAGTGTCCACCTAATCACTAGATGTTTCTTAACTAAGGATCTCTAAAGTCTAAGAGGAGTCCTATGTCTAAGATGGAGGGGTTGAGAGCTCATCCTAAAAAATGAGGTCAACAAAGGGTGCCCAATAGGTGTGACAAGGAACACACATATGGTGGATCAAAATGATCAACAACACCAAATGATCACAAGCACTAAAGATGATCTACTCCTAACCCAAGGTGAAGGAATCAGAAGAAATGTGGCTCTACTTATGTCAAGGACATAAGAAAGGGAAGGAGGGATCCATTAGGGATAGTGTATGTGAACCTTCCACTGGGAAGAAGTTCAAGTCATCCAGGGGATGAGAAGTTTGATTCAGTCTCACGGGAGAAATTAATTTGTAATTAAGTCATTAGGAAGAGGGTTAAATTGTTTCAATTTTATTTGGATTTTGAGATGTGTGGTTGATCCACTAGTAGGAGGATTTTGCATTTACCAATCCAGATTTCCAAACACATAAGGGATACAATGGGGATGTTTGTACATAAGAAAGAAAAGATGTAATTTACATCTTCCAAGTGGACCAATTTTGGGTGATTGGCAAGGCAATAGATTGAACCCACCTGTATATATTAGAATGCCATTAAATTAGATCAAAGATTAATTATTTTAAATTTATTTAATGATCCTTGGTTTGTATGGACTAAAGTAGGGCTTGGCCTAACCCCATTTACCAATCCAAAGGATTAGTCTACCAAACATAAAAGCTAACCAAAGGGATGCCTTTATGGTCGTAAGAAGAAAGCATAGAGACTTACATCTTCCAAAATAAGGAACCACTAGGCGGTAAGGGCAAGAAATCAAACCCAACCTACTAATTATTGAGTGAATGCCACCGGGGAATCGCCTCAAAGATAGTCAAAGATTAATTTAATTTTTAGTTTGTTTTGATGGATTCCATTGGTTTGTGATGGATCACACTGAGAAGGAGCTTATATTAGCCTAGACCTATCTCAGATTTGCTGAACCAAAGGGAGTAGCTTCCTTCGATGGGAGAACTATCACCAAAGGAGTGCCTCTTTTGCAATGATCAATTTAAGGAAGAAAGCTAGGACTCACATCTTCCACTACAAAAAAGACCATCAGGGTGATCGTTGCTTTTGGGCAACAAATCAAACCCACCTGTCGCCCATCAATTTAAATCATGCTAGAAAGAATGCATCAGTCTTACATCTTCCAAAGCAATGATTGCCTAACTTATGGAAAAAAATAGATTGAACCGACCTAAGGGTGACTATGGAGTGAGTACAAGGGATTTATCTCTGTAGTGCAATTCCTATAGGGAGTTCTGCTGACACTACCCTAAAGATAAGATGCCTGTTTGGGAAAAGGGGCCCTTTGGGGGCTTGAATTCCTAATCCACAAGCGAATTTATTTATTTATTTATTTGTTTTAACATGGACATGTTTTGTGAGGGATCAAACCGAGAAGGAGCTTATATCGCCTCTAGACCTATCTCATTTATCAACCAAAGGAGAATCACACATCCGAAACAAATTCTCCAACCACAGGGTGGCAAGAAAGGGGACTATCCAATCCAAAAGTAACCCGTAGTGTCTAAATGGGTCACAAAGGATGTGATCCAAATAGAGTGCATGAGAGGGGCACTAAGGGCTTAATCCAAAACCCTAGGAGAAGATGACATGGCTAGTCATATATGTCCAACTCAAGGAGAAAGCTGGGACTCACCGCCAAGAGTGGTGTATCCACCGTGAGTTAGATAGCAACATCAACCAACCTAAGGTTCCCATGTTTGCAACAATCACCTAGGAAGAAAGCTCGTGGACTCACATCCTCCTATAGTAGAACCGATTTGGGATAGTCTCTCGACAGTGCCATCCACCTAATGACTACCGAAAGTGAATGCCACTGGGGACTTATATCAACTCAAATGTAGTCAAGAGGAAAGGAGCCTCTAGGGGACTTATCCTAAACCTCAATATACTCACCTAGAGATCATGATGATTAGTTCAAGAAGAAAGCTCGGGACTCACATCTTCTTAAACAAAATCAACATGAGGTAGCTTACTGGTTGAAGAAGTCTACCATACTAACAAGGCGCTCATTGGTTTGTAATGGTCAAGTTTAGAAGAAAGTGGGGACTCACATCTTCCAAACAAGTGACCACTGGGTGACATACTAGCCAGGTAGCATGTAGACCGACCTAGAGCACTAATGAGTGAGTGCCATGGGGCTTGCTCACATCAAAATAGCTCAAGACAAAGATATGTGTTTATTTTGTGCAAAAAGGGAATAGGATGCCTTGGGGACTCTTACACCTACCTAAAACATGGGATTTTGATGAAATGGTGCCAATGGATGGCAAATGGATTCCTACCAAGAAAGGATGTCGCTGGTTCTCACACCTAACTTAGTTATCAAAATAGGATGCCTGGTTCTCTCACACCTATTCTAATAGCACCTGTGGATTATGTTTATGTTATGAAAGAGGAGATATGCCCTCTTACACCTACCCTAAACACATGGGGATTCACAAGACAAGCAAATAATGCTTAAAGAAGAGAAGATTTTGATGAAATGGAAATTTTTTGTTGATTGATAGAATTATTTTCAAACATGATTTATATGGGTAATATTTCTTCAAATAGAGCCCATTAATTGGAAGCATCGTGTTCCCTTTACAATCAATAAGTGATAAGATCCTCCTTGGTAGGCCTTCTATGACATAGGGCCTTCCCAAGTGGGTTCAAACTTGCCTCCCATCTTTGATGGGCAACAATTGGTCTCCTTAGACTAACAAGTTCTCCTACTTGAAAGACCTAGTGACCTGCCTTGTTGTGAGCTTGAATCATTTTGGCCTTGTACAACTCGAGGTTCTGGCATGCCCGTAGTGACTCCTCCAAACCTTCGAGCTCTTCTAACAGAACTTTGCATTCTATGTAGTGATCTTGCTACCCAATGCTATCCTTAGTGATGGAGTTGAACTTCTAAAGGTAGAATATTTTGGACCCATACACTAAGGAAAATGGGGTGATTGAGAGTTCGATGGTGCGTAGCCCACAAGGCTTCAAACCAACCGCCATTCCACCCATTGTCATCAAGAGTCTTCTAGTATTTGGATGAGAGTTTTGTTGAATGCTTCGCTAAGCCATTTGCTCTGGGTAGTAGATGGTGGAGTATCTCCAATCTATACTGTCTTCAAGCCGTTGATCTTGGTGCTTTTGAATGCGTACCATTATCGATATAATTCATCGAGGCACCCAAACCTATATATGATATGGTTCTAAAACTAAGCACATGTCGAGTGACCTCTCGAGTGGGATTGCGCCACTTGGAAAAGTAGTCGGTGGCTAAGATGAACCGATGACCCTTGGAAGAAAGAGGATCGATCGACACAATGTCGCAACAACAAATGAATGGCCATGAGTAGGTGTAGAATGTTGGGTGGTGGAGGACCACACCATGTACTTAATCGATGGCATCTCCTAGCTACATCCATGCATAATCATCAAGGCCATAGTATCCTAGTCTTGATCTTCCTTCATCTTGGAGATTGATGTACTCCACATGACCTAAATGTACCTCAATTATAATGCCATGGGCTATGTTTATCTAAACAATGTAACCACATTTGGTCAAAGGACCGATGTGGTGCCATCAATGAGAGCATAAGAGAGCTCTCTTTCACCCGATGGGCTTGTGACTTTTCTTGAGGTAGTTTAATGTTCAAATAGTCTATGAATAATCCAACTCCTTGTCCTTATGGCAACAATAACCTCCCCTTCAAGAGAAAGTCTCGATGAGTTCATCATCAATAAGAGATATGACTTGTCTATTTTGGACCCTTATTGGAATGGACTCATCTTTAGAACATGCTAATTTTTGGCAAGTTTGGCCAAAACATCTGCTATTGCATTCTCTACTTGGGGAACCATGTAGATGGTGACTTCAGGGATTTGGGCCAACAACTTCCTGGTATATTAATGGTAATGATGAAGCTTGGGTTTAAGAACCTTGTAGACCCGATAACTTGATGACCAACTGAGAATCCCCAAAGATGTTGATGCTCTTGACACTGATTATGATGGCTAACTCTCCAATAATCAAAGCCTCATACTTGCTTCATTGTTGGTGTAGGGGTTGGAAAGATAGTATGAGAATCTCATCACATCATCAGAGTTAGAGAACTATTCCCCCGCCTTTCCGAAGAGTAGATTGTGGTGCTTCCCTTTATGAAAAGAAGTTGCACCATCAAAATACATCTCCCATCGATGGTTGTTAGCCTCTCCTAAGTTCATGATTTGTTCATCTGGGAGATCATCATTAAGCAGAGAATCAACAGGAAGTGGGTGTAAGAAATCTATTAGTGCTTATCCTTTACCACGAGGGTACTGTGATATCAAACTATGAGAGAATCATGGACCATCATGCCAAACATCCATAGCGTGTCATGAGATACTAGGGATTGTTCTGAGATGTTCATGAGAAAGCATATATGTCGTAGCTTTTGAGAGGCAAAGATCAAAGCTAGGTAATGTTTTCAATAGGTGGTAGTTCAAAAAGAATGAAATGAGAGGTAAGAGACTTCCCTTCATCATTGGCTTGGGCCAACAGCAGAGAGTCATCCAATGCAAAGAGTGTAGAGGATGAGTGGCCGCCGGATAGGGGCTAGAATTGGTGCTTCACCAAATACTGCTTGATGTCTTCAAAGGCATGCTGATACTTATCATCCCACTTGAACTTGGCATCCTTTTTAAAAAAAAGCTAAGAATGGTTTGCATCTCACCGATAGGTTGGAGATAAAGCATCTTAGATATGCCAGCCATCCTTGGAAAGATCTGAGTTGAGTTAAACTCTTAGGAGGTGGCATTTCTAAGATAGCTTTGATCTTTTCTAGATCTATTTCTATTCTTTCATGTCAGACAACAAACCCAAGGAATTTCAAAGCTACTCAATGCACACTTCGGGATTCATTTTGAGGTTATATTATCTTAACTTTGAAAACTACTCAAGTCAAAGAGATGGTCTCTTTTCATGCTTGACTACTAGATCATCAACATAGCACTCAACCCGATGATGGATGAGTTCATTGAAGATCTGAGTCATGGCCATTGGTATGTAGCAAAGATTTTAAGGTGAAAAGGCATGACCCTATAATAAGATTCGATTGGGTTTGAAAAGTAGTGTTTCTTTCATCTTCGAGACATCTTGATTTGGTTTTGATGACCCATCCATGAAAGAGAAAATTGAGATGAGGCAATGTCCACCATTAATTCTCGTATAGGAAGAGAAACTCATCCTTAGGACATGCCTTATTTAAGTCCCTAAATGCAAATATGCAAATTTGGCCATTCTTCTTCTTAATTGGGATGACACAGCTAACTAGGATATTTTTTTCTTCCCCGATGAAACCATCATTGATCGCTTGACTTTAAATGACCTATTATTTAATTCTAATCGCATGCTAGGAGCTTGCTTGATGTGGGTAGCATTAGATCTATTGCTAGCTTGTGGATGCTACATCGAGATAATCGCATCTCTTCATAACTATGCAAAGTAGTCTTTAAACTCAATCAATAGCCTAACTAAGTCATTGGTTTCTTCTTCATTCAACAATGAACTAATGTATGTCGTGCATGGATTTTCTTCCCAAGGTTGATTTCTTTAAGCTTGTCATTATTGAATGAATCCTCTTCAAATTTTGAGGTGCATCTTGATTTGAGATCATTTGAAAGTTTCTAAACACACATTCTCATAAGAGTTGGTGTTGTGTGAAAAGAACCTCAAACTCCAAATGATAATACCAAGTAGTAATCATCATCATCGACCCACTATATCAATCCTATCCTTGATTTTGATTGTGCTTCCCCTATGTTCCATAGTTTTAAAAATACTTAACTGTGCTTGACCATGTGAGGAACCAAACCTTTTATAAGATTATGAACACAAGTGAGTAAAAGTTAAACGGTAATTTCATTAATTCTTTAAATGAATCCTCAAGTTCTACATCAACTTCAGGACTTGAGGATGATGATCCCAAAAAGAATCTCTTCAGCTTCATATCATTGGAAGACTTAGGGGCTTCCTTAACTACTAAACCTTCAACTTTTTGAGATGAAAGTGAGGTTAGAGCTAAGGTTCCCAATGCTAATAGTCTCACATAAACATTCAAATACTTTGCTTTGTCTGAGGCCGTCTTCTTTGTCATCAAAGTCACCTCCAATGGAACCCGCTGAGAGGGTTGGTGTACTAATCACATTAGACTCATCATCTCTATTCCAAGTCTATGTGAATAGTAGTATCTATGAACGAACATAACCCTATCGATGGCCAACTGGGGTCTTCACCTCTGAACTGCCTCTCTCGCTTACCTCTAGTGGAGGTTGAGTCATCCTACCCACATGTCCATATGATGGAATGAACTGGTGGAATGTGATATGATCTATTTCTTCTTCAATCTTTCTTGTTCACTTGGATTTTCATTTTTCTTTTCTTTTTTCTTTTCTTTTCTTTTTCTTTTTGATTTGAATTTTGTCCAAGTTCATGAAAGGGTGTTTTGAGGAAGATAGTAGGTCATCCTCATAAATCTCAACCTCTCTAAGAAAATGGCTTTTCATCTCCATTGACACAGATTCAATCCCATCCTGATGCACCGATGGAGGGAGGATGGAATTATCTTGTTTGATGTATCCAAGGCCTACCAAGCAAAGCAATGAATGAAGTATTCAATCAATGATGTAAAACTTGTCTTCCAAACACCTATCTCCAAAGGTAACACTATGGAACCTAAAGCCACTCACCTTGTTCATTGAATCCTCTCAACATCATCCACCTCAAAGTGTGGAGATGTCGATCCTCAAATAGGCAAGGGTCTTTAGACTCATAATGTTCACCCATGCACCTGATAATGAGAACTAGTGAGTCCAACTCCATGTCAACTATGATGAGGGATGGTTGTGCTCCAAGTCCCCAAGAAGGTCTTCATCTATGAAAGTGGCTTTTGTGTAATGTGCCTCCTCACCTATAGCGTCACCGAGCTAAGCATATCTAGATCAAGGAGAGCCTTGATTAATGATTCCCTCATCTCTTTGGATAAGACGGGCATCATATGCTTAGATGAAACTTTCTTAGATGAGAGGACATTGTAGTCCACCTTGGGTTGATCCTACAAGCATATCCAAGGGTGGAGCATCCTATGGAGGGGCTTCGATCCTCTACCAATGACTTATTTCCTATCTTGAGGTGCGCCCTAGGAGGTAGAACCTGCCACAGAGGTTGACTTTGGTGATCTCAGGTAATGGAAGGTTCTACCGCACATCGGCTCACCTATAGCTTCTCCTATGGGACCCTCGGAATCAGATGATTCCAAGTCTATCTCAAGAGGTGAACCCATAGTATTCAGAGAAGGAAAGTCCAACTCTAAATTAGAAAGAGGAAGATCAAAATTATATAGTTATTTTGACTTGAAGAGTTATCATTAGAATAAGTAAACCCATCGGAGTGATGTAATTCAAGCTAGCTTTATTCTTCAATTTCTTGGATTTGATATGAGGTACAAAGTAGAAATCAAGTAAAGTGGGGTAAGGGATTTGATGCCTTATCCATACAAGAGTTCTACTAGTAGAAGAGAAGAACTAGCTAGAAGAAGTAGTAAATGTATGGAGGTCGACTGATCGGTGGTTGCACCGGGCTATCTGGTCGGCACATGCTACGCTGAGCTCCCCTTTCCCGAGTTGACTCAACTTGCAAACCTTCCTTGTGAGGTTTGAACTCGTGCACCTACAAGGAAAGTTTTGATCTTCTAATGATCTTTTTGAGGTTTTGGATAAAGAGATATCCCAACCTTCTTTGGTTTTGAAGGATATATCCCCAAGGATTACCCTAATGGAACTGGATGGTTATTCCACAAGGTATTCCTTTGGATAACTATAACACCGCCTTGAAGCTATGTTCAAGCCCTTAAATGTGAAGCAATCCTCCAAAACATGACCTAGATATGGTAGGGAAAAGTTAGATCATGACTTTTGCCCACTTCCTCGGTCTCTAGGCTCGTAGCTAAAATCAGGCTTCTTTAAGAGATTCTTAAAGATCTTCCGATTACCTCCCTCTTAAATGAATATTGTTAAGTTTATCCAAAGATATATATACCAGCGTATGTATGCCACCGCTACCGATGATATAAAGGAGGTGGCTGGCCATGGAGGCTATTGTGGAGGCGTAGGCTACCTCTGGTGGTGAGGAAGTGGAAGAAGCCGAGGTCATGGTCTCTGACCCATCTCTAGGTGCTTCCCTTATCTACCACTCACCCCTGCTTCTTCATAGACCTTCTATGGCTTTGCTTTGGCAATTGATCTTGAAAAAAACTATTTGGCCTCTCCTTGTAGACTAGCCACCTTGTTGATTATTTTCTCTTTTGATAGTGAAGCCTTAAGCATGAAGGTGATCAGCCATGGATATTCTTTAGAAGAATCTCAATGGCTAGATGCTACACTCACATTTCATACTCATGCCCATATGAGAATATAGTCAACAAGGGACTCACCGGGTGTTGTTGTGCTATAATGATCCCACAAGAACCCTTTTTGAAGCTCCAAAGAAACCTCTTGATAAGAGTTGCTCCAACTCAACAAATGTCTACTAAATTGTTGGGAAGTTCATACCAATCAAAGCTATCCTGCTAGGCTACTAATAAAAGAGGCAAATAAAAGCATCACTACCACCTGTTGCAAACAACTGCTCAAGTGCATATGCTACCTTGGTTTTCACCGCCATCAAAACTCTTGAAGGAAGGTGGCATGAAACCCTTGGGATATTGGATTGCATCAAATTCCTCCGGGTAGGGTCTACCCTTTGGAACTGATGATCCTCCTCGGGCTTGAGCCAACGCTTCCTTCACTTACTGCTCAATGATAGACTTGATGTCTTTCTCATGTATGGAGGTACTTTCCACTATCTTCCTATACATGTTAGTGCTACCTAGATCAATGGGAGGTAAAGTCTTAGCTGGGTCCAAGACATGCACCAACTCTGACTGACTAATCTCAGCTATAGTAGGATGAACTATTGGGGCTTATTTTTGAAGTACTGAGACTACTACTAACAAGTCCTTAAGTTACCTTGCCATCCTATCTATTTGTTTCATCTTCGCTTTAATCGATATCGAGGTGTTGGGTGATTGTGTCTTCTCAACCTCATCACCTTCCATAGCTCCGCTTCCTCTAGGAGGGATCCTGTATCTACCATAAACTAGTCTCCCAATAAATCATCTTCATTGGGATCAAAGCCATCTTCTCCTCATCAAACCCATATCCTAATCTCCTTCTTTTCCATGAAATGTGAGCTACTATGTCATCTAAAGATCAATCAATGGGCATAAATGATTGCTGATCGGATGGGATCACATCATGTACCGTGAGGCACCCACCTCCCTATGCCGGAGAATCAATCTATGAGGACTGCACTCACTAGAAGAAATGCACATGAATACTACTAAAAGGGTGAATCCTAGAGGTTCTACTATCATGGGTGCAATTGGACTATCATCTCTCCTCTATAATCCGCAACCATCTCATCATGCTGGGTTGGTGAAGGGATGACTACTATGCTTGGTCCATTCTTCACACCATAATTGGGAGAAGGTCGAGCAGAGAGCTCACGCCATAGTAGGGTGGTAGATGGAATGGGATCCTTGGCCATAGCCGATCACCAATGAGGCTCTCTTCTCCTGATGTGGCCTTCATGGCCTGATGAAGAGATGCTAATGAACTGATGGTGATGGGTGGGTGGGGTAGAGTGGTGTGGTGGAGACACCACGACTCTCGTGAGTGGACCCTCTTCTTAAGATGGGTCATCTCAGCAAAATATGATATATGAAGTGTGGGCCCTCCTCCCCTCTCCTATCATGTTGTTTCCATGCCGCAATGGATGATGATCTCAAATCAAATTGAGCTCCGACAAAACATCTCAGAAGCCCCAACCGCATAAAGATGGAGGTTGGCATACCACCTCCCGCTAACTAGGGTTGAAATCACCGGGAGTATGGAATCTCTAGCATCCTCTATCATACCTAGAGAGGATGAAATGGGTTCAGAACAGAAGGATCGAGGGCACCTCCTCCATAAATGACGTAGGCCTCCATCTCTGAATACATGTATGGTACCGCTTAATCATGCAATTTTTTATTCCTCCTGAGTCCCAGTAGGGGAGTAAGAACTAGACCCAACCTCAAAGTCGGGAGGCACTGGATCGAGGAGCCTTACCCTAGAGGGTGCTAATGAGTGGTGCTAGCCCTTACTAGAGCATCAGGAAACCACAGATGCAAGACTAGTGACTGGTAGCCACCAAGATTACATAAAACTGCCACGCTTCCTCTTCGTGAGAGGGGATGTCAATCCAATGGTAAATCAATCAATGACTCGCTTCAACCACTGGTCCGCATGAGAGGGAGTGCCCTCACAGTGATCCTCACCCCTCAAACCTCTACCAAAATGGAGTGAATCAGTCAAGGGAGATTGGTCTGGTCCAAGGCCTAGTCCATGCCGTAGGGGAAAGTAAACACAAACTTCTGTGAAGCTGCCATTATAGTCAACTAAAAATTGAACTGTAGCTGCAACTGAGACTGATGCTAAGAATCTACAATGTTGAAAACAAGCTTGGATCAAATTTCTATTTTGTTGATTTTTGAATTTGAATTTTAAAATTTGAACCCACATCCAACATCTTGGAAGTGTTAAGTGGGGTTCAAATGGATTTAGAGAGCATTTAGAGATTTGATTGGAAAGAGGAGTTTGAATATGAATCCAATTTCAACAAATTTGGGTATGTTGAAAATGGGTTCAAATATTTTAGAAAGATGTTTCATAGTTCATGTTTGAAAATAGATTTTGATTTGAGGACCCTTTCCTTTAACAAATTTGAGTATGTTTAAGGGTCAATTGTTTTTTTGTTTGGTATTTTGAATTCACTCACTTAGCAAATTTGGGTATGCTAAGTGAGGTGTTTGAAAATAATTTTCTTTTTTTTTTCTTTGTTTATTTTATCTTATGAATTTGTGATTTTGAAAATTAGAATTCTACTTAGCAAATTTAGGTATGCTAAGAACCCAAGTGTGTTTTATTTTTTTAAATATTTTGAAAATAAGATTCTTAGCAAATTTGAGTATGCTAAGAAATCCTAAAGTGTTTCATTTGTTTTGATATTTTGATTTTAGAGATCCTTAGTAAATTTGGGTATGCTAAGGAAATCCTAATGTGTTTCTTTCTTTTTTTCATTTTGATTTATTTTTTGATTGAAAGCGGAGACATCACTTTAGCAAATATGGTATGATAAAAAAAAGTTCCACTTAATTTTGTGAAATGGAAATTTCACTTAGCAAATTTGAGTATGCTAAATAAAATTCCAAAAGTGTTTAAATTTTGTGTTTTGGTTTTATTTGAAAATGGAGAATTTTAGCAAATTTGGTATGCTAAAGAATGAAGTTCCAAAATGTGTTGAAAATTTTGAAATGAAAATTTCATTTAGCAAATTTGAGTATGCTAAATGAAGTTCCAAATGTGTTTCAAATTTTATTTTGATTTTGAATGAGACTTCATTTTAGCAAATGGGATATGCTAAATGAAGTTCCAAATGTATTTTGTTTTTTTTGTTTTGTTGATTTTTTAAAAAAAAGGAAGATTTCCATTTAACAAATTTGGGTATGTAAGATGAAATCAAATCTTTCATTTTAAAGATGTATATTTGTGTGATTATTTTTGAAAAGGAAATTCAACTAATCATATGTGGAATATGTTAAGTGGGATTTCAAATGATGATTTTGAATGAAATTTTCATTCAATAAATTTGGGTATATTGAATGGAGATGTTCATATGTGCTTTTGAAAAATTTAGTTTTGTTGAAAATGAAACTTCCATTCAATAAGTATGGGTATATTGAATGGAAAGGTTCATATGTGCTTTTGAAAATTTATTTTGATTTTGTTTGAAAATGAGATTAATGTGGGTATAGAATGGAGATTTCATATGTTTTTGAAAACATGAAATCCAACAACACATGTGAATGTATTGTGGAAGTTTAAAGTTATGATTTTTTTGAATATCCATTCAAAAAACATTTGATGTATTGAATGGAAAATCTTCAAATTTTATGAAATTATGATTGTTGATTTTATTTTGAAAATGATTTTCAAAAATGAATTGAGTGAAGAAACTCATTTGTATTTAATGTAATTATTGGAATTTATTTTTTAAAGATGATCTACAACAATCATAAAGATTGTTAGATGAGGTGATTTAGAAAATTTTGTGCAAAATATTTTATTATGTGTAGTTTTGAAAGAGTGCTTTTTTGAAAAGCATGATTTTTTGATAAAGGATTTAATTTATCATTATTATTTTAGAGTGAACCTTTCCTTACCATAGAAATTATAAGGATGAAGTCTTTAAATATTTTTTTTATTAGATTTTATTTTCCCATTGAGAACTAGGGGGTTTTAAGACCAACATGGGTGAGGTCTTAAAACCTAAAGTTGTTGGCTAGCTTAACTTAAAGAATGAAATAAGCTAAGTGCCAACGGAATGAAAGATGGTCTTGGATTGATACCAAAGTATGAACCCACTATCAATAGTTGGAGACAATGATCATTTACCAAAGATAGAGAGGGGAACCGTCCCCAGCGGAGTTGCCAAAAAAATATGTGGTGAAATTTTTAAGATTTCTAAAGGATGATATACTTCCATCTTCACTCAATGCGGGATAAAATGAAGATAAAATATACATCTCTTCTTTTATGCATTTTGACACCATGTAGATCCATAGATGTTATTGAGGGTGATCGCATTGACATTGAGGAGAGTGTACTATCTTGAAAAGATAGAAGTCACCACATACAATGGACCTAATCACCAACAAGGACTCCTAAGGATAATGGGTCGCATGTGTACCAAAGATTCTTCCCTACTTTACATGAAAAGTAAAGTAGGTTTATTTTAAACCGGGTTTATTAAGTTCCTACAGGCAAGCCCTCATAGTTAATTACATCTAAGGAAGAGATCCCTTAGAATACTCTCGATTAAGGTAAATGATCATTGTCCAAAGATTTCAATAGGGGACTATCAATCGACATTTATTTTGGAAGATCAAATGGGATTGATCAAAGAGAGGGAGTTATTATTGAATCCAAAGGAAGATAAGTAGGAGATGCTCACGATGCTAGGAAACCAATGAGCATCTCAAACTATCCTATGGTTGGGCTTTACATTTTGAAATTGAATTATTTATTTGAGTTGAATTTTATTAGAATTTAGTTTATGATTCCACAACACAAGATTAAAATGCCTAAGAGGTGAGGATTTATGCTTATGGCCCAAAAGGGAGAAGCAACCTCAACCTAAATCTAGGGAGCTTTGGCGGGCCAAAAAGCACAACCTAAATCTAATAAAAAAAAATGGTATTTGGTTTGCTCCACAAGAGAGGACAAAAACCACTGACCATTGGACTTACAACCTGGCCAACTAACTCCTCCTATGATTTTAAATTCATGTAGGCAAGTCATATGCTTTATGCAAGATAGCTAGGTTATTATTTATTTAGAAAGAGACTAAGTCCTTAAACTCACTCCCTAAGAGACTAGATCATGTAAGGGCATGCTTCAAATGGCCTAAATCTAATGCAAGTCATTTATATATTATTTTCATTTTTTAGACAATTATGACTTAGGCTTATAGGATTAATGTGCATAATGCATGAGAAGTAAGATTATTGGCCAAAATCAGTGAGAAGGAGGAGGTGTGTTTCCACCATGGCTCTCAAAGGTCAAGCCAAGTTTCTCTGAAAAAGGTGGAAGCCCTCCAATCAAGAGTGAAATAATATGCTTTTATGCATGATGTTATAAAAGAAATACTCATCCAGCTAAGGGGTTGCTAATTCTTTTATCTTGATTTTATTTAGCTTTGTGAGGTTATGAGTTCTTTATTTTAATTTTGAATTAAATTTGGTAGAAGATTTATTTTTGCTAAGAGCCTAATTCACATCTATGCCATACATCAAACAAGGAAGAAACTAGGAAAAAGATGCCATCTTAATGCACAGGCTAAACAAATCATCAATCAATTTATAAAGCTAACAAAAAGAATAAGAGGCCATTTGTGGTTGAGAATCACCGCACAAACCCAAAAAAAATTGGGTAGCTAGCTCTACCCTTATACAATCCAGATTATAAATGAACTAAGTACAATTAAGCAAGGAATTCATTGTTATGGGGGTCTTCAAGCTTCATTTCTTCATTCTTCTTTTCTTCTTCTTCTTCTCTTTCTTCTTTGGTTTCTTCTTTGATGGTTGGAAGGTGGATGCTCCAAAGGCTTCACATGGTATATAAGATGTAATCTTATGACCAATGCTCATCCTAATCCCCATAACAATCATTCCAAAATCCTAAAAAAATTACATGAAAAGGAAAAGTAAATCTAACTAACACCGCAAAAGAGATTAGCTAAACAAACCATACAAATCCCAAGCATGTATATTGGACTTAGCACCCCACACATGGGTGGCTAAGTCCACTGGTCTATTGATTATGCTTAGGGTATAAGCACCGCACAATAAAAGCATTTATATTTTTATTTATTACAATGCTTAAGCACAATCCTCTAAAATAATGATTAGACTAAATCATCCTACCATTAAATGTACACACATTCACCTTAACATCTAGACTAAAACATATATCACAAAACAAAAGCAAACATCAAGCCCTAACCTAAAGCTAGAAGTGGTTACTTAGTCTAAATGTGTGTGCTTTAGAAGGTTTGTGTGGTATGCTTAACTATGGCTTTAATGTTTGTATTTTCTAAATATGAAAGTGTTCAACTAAGAGGATGGTTTAAGTTATTTTTACTGATTTGGGTTGATTTTATTTTGATGTTTTGTTTAGGTTTGAATGAACCTATAATTAATTACTAAGTGTTATAAAGAGAGGGAAAAGAGAAGAGAAACTTCTCTTTCCTTCCCTACCTTAAGTAATTTCTAAAGTAGATTCATATTTTATTTTATTTAGTGAATGTTTTATTATGTATTTTAATTAATCCTAAGTTTAGATTTTTCCTAAACAAACCTATTCAAAAAAGATTTTTTAAGATTAAATAAAGTGAATTAAATTCACAAAACATACATCACTTCATTTCTTTCCCAACATGTATAACATGCATAAGAATGAATCCTAAGCATATTTATACATACAAATGAAATGTTTAGCACACTTTATGATGAGTGCTAAATGAGTTACTTAAGAAAATTTGAATGCTTTATAATGCATGATTTACATGAAGTAGAAAAGAGGTTTTCTTATCCATCTTTCACATGCACACATGTATGTATGAAAGGCATAAGTGTACAACATATGTTAACTAGGTGTAAGGTACAAGACCTACTTAGAGCTACTTAAAGCCTCAGAACCCGAGGTCATCCAGACTAATATACCACTTTCCTTAAATATAACATGTACAAAAGAAATAAAGGAAAAGAAAGATGCAAAAGTTTGTGTTATTGATTTATTTTTTGTTTATGCAATTTATACAAGTATATGTCCTTATTGATAATAGCATATGAATGAATAGGAATGATATTAAGCAAGTGTTATATTCTTTTCACATGAATTATAAAGTTTGCCAAACCCTATTCAAAACCATACTAAAAGAGGGGAGAAGGAAAACTACACTAAGAACATCCTTATATTTTACTCACATGCAAGCTTATAAATAAAATATAAGTAACACACTTTTAGTTTTGATAATTGATTCATATATTTTGAAAATAATTTGGATTTAGTAGTGATAATAGCCACTCATATTACTATTTTTAGCCAAAACATGTAATTTGACATAAAGGAAACATTTCACTTTCATTTTTGATTTTTTTTGAAAATAATGAATGCATGAAATTCATATGACATACAAATTTAGCATATTGTAAAAGAACTAAAAATGATGAAAGCATGTAAACATATTCACCCTAATTAATTCCTAAAGACAATCTTATGAAATAAGAAAGTTTAAAGTAAATCAAATTATTTTTTTAAAGATTTTTGTTTATTTGATTTTGATTTAATTTAAGAAATGTGAGGTGAGTTTGCTTTCCTAACCCATTCCCATATGTGTATGATATTTAAGTTTAATTTTTAGATGATTAGATCAATTTTATATCTTGATTATGTTAAGGTATGAATTACCCCTTACTTATGCTACCTTAGCATATTTAATCAAATAATTATGAGCCAATGAGATGACATAAAACCTCACAAAAAAATTTAAATCAGAATGCTAGAAGAAAAGGCCTAATGCAATTTGGCTCATGATTAATGACTAATTAAACTAAGGAGTTTTAACTTAAGTAATTTCATAACCCCTCTCACACATGTGAGTTGGGTTTTGATTTCCTTAATGTACTTAGGCTCTTGAACACCTAAGCATCTATCTAAGATAGATTAATTAAGTTCTAGAAAGTTTGAGAATTTTATGAAATTAATTAAGGGGTAATTAGTGAATTATCCATTAATTAAGGATATATTAAGGAAGAAAAAGAAGTTTAGGGAATATCTCAAAGAAAGTATCCCAATATTAATCCCTAAATTTCACATTCACTTAATCAAAACTTAATTGACTCAATCATAGGGTAATACCACTAATTATGCCCTTAATTAAGCTTAATTACATTAAAGGAGTAATTAAGGAATGAACTAGCAATTACCCTAATTAAGCCACCAATAAATCCCAAGAAAATTAGAGAGGCAAGTCATCCCACTAATTAAACACAAAAGTTTGGGATTAATCGAGCAATTAAAGATAATTAGCAAATTATTCAATAAAACCCAAATTCAGAGAAAAGAACTATTCAAAATCAATTAAAATCAATTTTAAAATATTCTATGTTCAATTATCTTTCATATGCAATTTATTTCATATTTTTGATTTTTTCTACACTTAGATATGAATTTTAGAATATTTGGTAATTAATTAGAAATTAAATAATGCCTAATTATATTATTAATCTCATGTGCATGGCAACATGCTTTACACATGGCGTGATGGGATTGGGCTTTAACATCACATCAAGAAGATGGATGGCCACGCTTTCTCTTTAATCCGGAGATGGGATGAAAAGCTGTGGATTTGAGGGAGGAAATTATGGATATTACACATTCTAATCTTGGTAATCCATCCAAAATGCACAAATGGAGGGCCATATATTCATCCTTGTTGCTCTTTGTGAGCCATGGAGAATGTCCATGAGATGATCCAAGCTGATGGATTAGGATGAAAATCAATCCACACCATCTCATGCATACAAGAACATCTAATAAATCCGGATTGAAGTTCACTATACAAATGACAACATATATTGAACTTAAGCTCAAAAAATGTCATACCTCTGCCCCTTGGAGATTTTCCGTAAGATAAGCTCATGAAGTTGAGCTTGAAATTGAGATGCTTAGGGTCAACCCTCCTCCGTGAGCTCCTTGATTGAATTGGATCCTCCCTTTCCTTGGAGCTTGGGAAAGAGCTCAACTTGAATTGGTAATGGAGCTTGAAGAAGGAATTGTCAAGTTGAGTGTAGTGAATTTCAATCAAGCTCATTTTCAAGTGATGAAAATTGAGAGGAGATTTCAAATTCTGAAGTTGATCCTCTCATGAGTTTTATGAATGAATGAGAGTGAAGATTGAATGAGGGAGTATATCTTGAGCAAGCTCGAAGGTGCTTTTGATCCAATTGAGCTCATGGAATTTTGTAACTAGTGTCCTTGAATTTGGTTAAGGAGTGAATAGTGAACTCCATGTGCTGAATTGAATGGAAGGAGTATATGTAATTCAAGGCATGTGGCTTTGGATCTGCGCTTGCTTGCACCACACTTTGTCATTGATCCAAAGATGTTGTTATGAGGATTGACCAAATTTCAAATGGATTTGGCCATTTATCTATGGCCTATAAAATGGTCATTGACCAAGTTTGGGTATTTGATATGATGAGAAAATAGGTGCCAAGTTTCATTGAATTTGGTGGATTTGAAGTGATTTTCATGTTGACCCATTTAGGTCAAAATGGGTCTTTGGGTCTTGACCAAATGGTCAAATTCAAACTGGGTTGGTGCATACCCTTAGTTCACTTGATCCACTAAGAGGGTGCTAAGTTGTTATGGGGAGTATTTGACCAAATTCCAAATGGATTTAGCCAAAAATTTACCCTATGGCCTAGTGGTAAAATGGTCATTTGACCTTGATTTTATTTTGGGTATGTTTGATATCATGAGAAAATAGGTTTGACCAAGTTTCATTGAATTTGGAGTTGCTTTGATGTGATTTGGCTCATGTTGACCCATTTATGTCAAAATAGGTCAACTTGGGTCAAGTTGACCAATTGGTCAAATTGGGTCAAACCAAGGGTTGGGCCAAGTTCATATGACCATTTGAAATGTTTTGGTGGTTTTGGTTTGATTCAATTTGATTTAGGATTGAATTTGGTTCATTTGATTTCGTTTAGGTCAAATGGGTCAAGTTGACCAATTTGCCCCATTTGAACTATTTAAGCCAGTCATGGGTGGTTTAGGTTTGGTTGTCATATGAAATGGATCTATCTTTGTTTCAATTTTGCAAGTTTGAATTTGGCTCAATATGACCCTTGGTCAAGTTGGTCAAAGGCTAGTTAGTCTAGTAGCCAATTGAGGCTTTGATCAAGTTCAACAAGTGATTTGGAATGAACTTGACCCATTGGTTTCAATTAATTTGGCTTAGATCAAGTTTTGACACATTTTAACTTTTAGGTCAAGTTGGGTCAACTTGGGTCAAGTGGCCAATAAGGTTAGCTCAAATGTTGACTTGGTCAAAGTTCAAACATTGATCATGAATGAACTTAGATCAATGGTTTCAATCAATTTGACCTATGGTGGATTTTGGCTATGTTTCATTTTGGCTAAGTGTTGACTTGGTCAACCCTTAGGTTTGACTTGGTTTGACCCAATTTGAGTGATTGATCATCATCTCATGATGAATCATTGTGAGGCATAGAGCTTAGTTCAATCCAATTTGGTTAGGATTAGAATTTGGCTCATAAGGGGTACATTAGGTCACTTTGGGTCAAGTAAGCTTAAGTGGATCAAATGTCTTGGTCAAAGCTTGATTTAAGTTTGATTGAACTAACATATGGACTTATGATTGAAATATAAATCAAGGTTTGAAGTCAAATGGGTTTTGATTCATTTGACAATATCAAGTTCAAAGGGTGAACATGAAATGATTTGGCTTGATTTTGAATTGAGTTGTTTGAAGTTTGTATTTATATTTGGATTCATGATTGAAGGATTGATTGAATCATGAATAAAATCAAGAGTTTGGCTTGATTTGAAGTTGATTTGGCTAAGTTCAAGAATTTGACTTGAAAGGCTTGTTGATTTTGATTGAATTTGAGTTTGATTTTGGAGTTTTTGGTTGTTTGAATTTATTTTTCATTTATATATGTTAATATAAATGAGAATATAAATGAGTTATGGGAACATTTGATGAATTTGAAGTGATTTGAACATGATCTAGGCTAAGTATTTAAGAGAAAATCAAAGTGGCTTAGGAAAGATTAATGAACTTGGAATTGAATTTTGGATTTAGTTTGATTGATTTGAATTTATATTTCATTTATATATGTGAATATAAATGAGTTATGAGAAAATTTTATGAATTTGAATTGATTTAATGATGATTTAGGCTAAGTCCTTAAGAGGGGATTAAAGGACTTAAAGAAGGATTTTGAATTTGGAATTTAGAATTTGGATTTAGTTTGATAGATTTGAATTTATATTTAATTTATATATGTGAATATAAATGAGAATATAAATGAGTTATGAGAAAATTTCATGAGTTTGAGTTGATTTGAAGATGATTTAGGCTAAGTCCTTAAGAGGGAATTAAGAACTTAGGAAATATTTTGAATTTTTGGAATTTGAATTTTGGATTTCAATCACGGGTTTCAATCATGTGGCATTAATTTGAGTTTGGAGAAAATCAATTAAACTGGAATTGATTTAGGTTTGATGTTGATTAGATTTGGAGTTTGACTTGAAGGAAGGAAGTGAGGAATGTGGTTCAAGCTATAGGGTAAGCAAATTTTCCTAATACCCCTAAGGCATGACCTATTCCTATGTCTAACTCTTCTAAGTTCTAGGGCTAGGTTAAGTGTCTACCTAATCATTAGATGTGTCTTAGGACTAAGGATTTCTTAAAGTCTAAGAGGAGTCCTATGTCTAAGATGGAGGGGTTGAGAACTCATTCTAAAAAAGAGGTCAATAGTATGAAAGACATTTAATTATCAAGGGTGGTTTCACTTTAAATGGTTTAATTAATTACCAAATTTTACTTAATGTTTCCTTTTGTTTCATTTGACCTACACAAAATAACTAAGTATTTTGAAGAGAAAGAAAGAGAGGATCACTATCTTTTATCTTTACCTTAAGTCACATCTAAAGCAAATTCCTTTTAGTGAATGACTTATTACATATTTTAATTAATCCTAAGTTTAGGTTCACTTTAAATAAAATCATTCAATAAGAAAAGCATCTTAAGGCTAGTTGGAATGAATTACATTCACATAACACATGTTTGTTCATTTCTTTCCATCATGTATATCATGCATTTAATTAAATCTTAAGCATAGTTATACATGCAATTTGTATTTTAGCAAACTTAAATGATGAATGTGAGTAAATGTAATTGGAATTGACATTTCATTTGGTTGAATGATTTTGTCATATTAATTTAAAGCTCTATCTAAATTATTATGCAAAAGCATAAGGAAAGAACCTTAAATCACATGACTAATCAACTCAACCAAATAAAAAAAAGTATGAATGCATATCATTTTAATAGAAAAAAAAGGAGGTTTTCATTCATTAGCTAAGTACACATCTACATGTACAAAAGTTTTAAGCAAGTACATCGCCATTGTTCTGCACTAAGGGAATGAGGTAGGAACCTCCTTGGGGCTACTTAAAGCTATCCCTGGACTGTCCAGACTAATATACTCGCTATCCTTAGATACATATGGATGTATAAACAACTACAGGAATAGAAAGCCATGCAAAAATTGTATTTTTATTTGATTGATTTATTTTGTGTAAATGAATTAAAGCTCTATCTAAATTATAATGTCCAAATGCATAAGAATGAAATCAAGCAGGTACGTCACTATTGTTCCGTACCAAGGGAACGAGGCAGGAACCTCCTTAGCGATACTTAAAGCCGTGTGTCCATGGGATGTCTAGACTAATATACCCACTAACATTCTTATTTATACAAATTAACATATGAATGTAAGGAAGTGACTTCATTTCACACACTAAATAACAAAATTTATAATATATATATATATATATATATATATATATATATATATATGTATATTCAATCATTAGTAAACTTTAAAAATATATTTGAGATTTAATAATGATACTAGCCACATATTTTAATTTAAATCAACACATGCAAATTGACATAAAGAAAATCATTTTCATTTAATTAATTTGAAAGACATGAATGATTACAAGTGGCATGCAATGTTTAGCATGATTGGAAAAAAAATAAAATAACACAAGCATGTGATTTCATTCAAATCACTAACTCACATAATCAAACTAATAAGATTATTTAAAACAAACCAAAGTTCTTAATGTCATTTCATTTTCATGTTTGATTTGATTTAAGGAAATGTGAAAGAGGTTTGCTAATCCTAATCCCATCCCCATGTGTGAGTTAATTTAATTTAATGAATAATAATTGTGTTGATTTTAAGCTTAATTATGTTAGGGTATGAATTAAGTTAATTAATTAACTCTTGCCTACATCACCTTAAGTAATTATCTAATTAATAATGAGCCAATATAATATGCAACCACATGAAAAGTAAATTAGCAATGCTCCTAAGAAAGGGCCTAATGTAATTGGCTCATGATTAATAGTTAATTAGCTTAAGATTTAATTACTACTTTATGGTTTTCACACATATGCTAACCATAATTTCATTAGATTCCTTTAAACTATTAAAACATCTAAAGGGCTACCCAAAAATTGATAAAGGTGATTAGATGTGAATTGGATTTTAGATTAAGTTAATTAAGCTCATTAATCTATTTGGTTAAGCATTAAGCATATTCAATTAATGAAATAAAATTAACTTTAGGAAAGAGATCAAGAAAGAGGCTTTAATCTCAATCCCTAAGTCCTATACTTGATCACTTAAGCTATGATTTTATCTTGAAGATTAATTAATTAATTAAGCAATTAATTTCTTCATTAATCATCAATTAACTTGATTACAAAAAGTAAAGACAACTTAAGAAATAAATTAGGAAAACATATCCCAATCATAATCCCTAAGCTCCCTTACTGTTTAACAAAAGTAATTAGGCTTAAATAATTAATTAAGCCACTATTCATTCACTAATTATCACTAATTAAATTAAGAAAGTTATTAAGGCTTAATCAATTAATTTTTCTAATTAAGCAACCAATAAAAATCCAAGAAAAATAGGGGAGGAAGAGGTCATCCCCTTAAACATCCACAAAAATTTGAGATTAATTGGGTGACTAATTAAGGAGTAATTAAGCTAATTAGATTTTCAATTAAACCTTAATTAAGCCAAAATCACTATTTAAAATTAATTAGTAATAATTTTCTAGATTCTACTCTGAAATATCTTCAAAATGATCATTAGTTTGTATTTGTGGATTTTTCTACGATTAGTTAATAATTTTAGAAGTTTCAACCTTAAAAATAGATTATTTAAGCTTAATTAAAGCCTTAATCCCAGAGGCCATGTATGTGGACGCCGACTTTCCACGTATGGGATTGGCTATTTATGTTGTCACATCCGCCGCTAACTCGGATTGCGGTAGTGTTGACCTCCACATATGTGTCATAAGTCGAGTCAAGCCCACAAGTCAAATTCACCACTAAGGATATATAAATCGAGGCTCAAAATGCATTGGACATCATCAAAAAATTGTCAAAATGATCTCTGATAGATGAATGGACTTCACCATCATATTCAAAATGATGAAGTTGATCAGAATATGAATATTGCATAATCTAAGGACCAATCATCCCAAAGTGTTTATCAATGTGTTGGCACGCATATTAGAGTCAGAAGCTTTGATGATGCCCAAATAACTCCCATTCATAAAATTGAGCATGTCTTAGCTTTGAAATGTCAAAAACTATCAAATGAGACTATCCATGCTCAATTCAAACGAGTCTGTGCAAATGCCGAATGATTGGAAGTGACATTGCATAAATCGAGGCTGAAATATATTGGACGTCATTAAAATCAACCCAAATGACTTTCGATCAACTAACAAACTTTGTCATTGTGTTCAAAATATTGAAACTGGTTAGAATATAAATATTGCTCAACTTGATGATCAACCGATCAAGCGATCGAGTTATCAACGCGCCTGCACGCATATCAAAGTTAGAAGGTGTCGACTTAAACCAAATGACCTCCATTCATAAAATTGATTGTGCCGTTAGCTTCAAAATATCAAAATATATCAAGTAAGACTATTCACACTCAATTCATACAAGTCTACATGAAAATCGAGCGGTCGAAAATGATAGCCTGCATTTTGAGCTGAAATGGACTGAATTTAATGCCGACTTGAACCAAACGGCCTCCGATTACGAAATAGACTACACCATTGTGTTCAAAATATCAAAATAACCTTGAATTTATATATTTAATTATATAATTATGTCAGCATAAAGTTTACATTAAATTTGATTAATCAACTTAAAAATTAATTTAAAAAGCCTAATCCCTGAATTCCATTAAAATAAACCCGATCAGGCCTAACTCGTTGCTCGACCTGGTTCTCCCTCATGCGTGACCTCATTCCCCTTCAGCTCCTTCGATCAAACCCAAGGAATGAGGATCAAAAGCCTTATCGCACGAGCATTCACTCCTTCATGCGATCCTAACTACAACCATTCCAACCACTCCCGCACAAGCTTCCTTCAGCCATTCCCTCTTATGGACCACCTCAAAACTGCAAGCCACGCACAATCTTCCCACTCTTGGTTCCTATTTGTTCAGTGGAAGAACCACACGATCCTCTTTCTCCCTCTCAATCTTTCTCCCTCAAGCAGTAAGCACCCTATTCTTCCACTCTTCCCTCAATTGCTAGCAACTCAACCGTAAGCCTCCCTTCTCTTCTGTTCCTAGTTTTTTTTGAAGCTAGCAACAAGGAAACAAAAGCCTTGATGGTTTCTCCCTCTCCATTTCCATCTAGCCAAAACCTCTTGGCTGAAATCCCCTAATCGAATTCTCCATTTGGTCGAAACCTTCTTCTAAATCCTATAAATTAGCCTACCACTTGGCTAATTAAACCTAGATTTATTAAAACAAAATTGTGGAAAAATAGAATTTAAAATTATGTAGAATTTAATGTTGTCATTTTACTATTTGGTGGGATTCAAAAGTTGGCTCTTCCTTCTAATCCTTCTCCTTAACATAAACCAAACTTCTCTAGCCGAAATTCCTTCTAGCCGAACTCATGCAAGTTTATTATTATTACTAGTTGTGGATATGTAGGAATGTGTGAATGGTGAATATATACATGCTTTCATTTCTTTTTGTAGGTTTCAAGGCACCGCTAATGCTTCATAAGGTGCAGCAGGTGTGAAGATGATTGTGGTGTTGCAAGACACCACTCGCTACGCTCATTAGGGTGTACTGAGCAAGCCAAACAAATTGTTAGATGTCGCTCCACTAGTTGAAATACTGCCAAAATTTTGTTAAACTTTTTTTTTCTAATCCCCATGTTTGGACACCAATGTAGGTTTCAAAATCCCGCTAATGCCCCATAAGGCATAGCGGGTGTGAAGACGGCTATGGTGTCGCAAGACACCACTCGCTGCACTCATTAGGGCGTACCGAGAAAGCCAAAATACTCTCAATGCAGCCCCCTACATGGGGATGATGTCGGGAGGCTACCGAAATTTAAATGAACAAATTGATTGAATTATTTAAAATTGTTTATTTCAATGCTCAACTGCACGATAAAATGAGATCAAATAAACATTAATTTATGGAAATTGAATACTAATGAGTGACTTAAATGACATGCATTCTATGTCAAATAAATTAAAGAAGCATAAAGTTTGAACACCAAAATAAATAATTGAGAGTTGATGTTTTAATTAGTAGTAAGAATATGAGCATATAATTTGCAATAAATATAAATAAAATTTCTTAGTAATCATTTGAATTACGATATCTATCCCATCAAATGAGTTGAAAAGTCAAATGTAGATTTAAATCAAATTTAGAATGATTATAAAAATGTGCCAATAAATATACATGAGGGCTTTCTTAATGCACATTTTACAATACTATACTATGCATTGAAAATATAAAGAGAACTGAATTCATGCAAATTCTTGCAAGTAAAATTTTTCTAAAAGCTTTGAACTTGCAAAAAGTCATATGAGAGAATTCAAAGTAAGGAGAAAGACTTTTCCTCTATTCATGGAATGAAACTAATCCTTGTATGGCTCAACCACATTCAATTACATATCATAAAATGAAGAAAATTTATTAATATAAAGCTATGAGATAAGAGATTTTATTAAATGTTAAAGTTAAAAAAAATGAGAAATTACTACTAATTATCAAACTTCGGAAACATTGAAATCCATATTAAGTAAGAGAATCAATGTATGTCTATGAAATAGGAATGAGATCTAAATTAAGTTTAATTCAATTCAAGAAGGCTCATCCTTGAATATGGACAGTTGTTAAAATGGAACTCATTATTGATTTTCTTATCACAAAGCAAAATGTGAGATGCTTATTCCAAATTGACTCCATAAAGGCAGAATCAATAACGAATTCTTATGAATATTGAAAATTTAGAATAAAAGATCTTTAATCCAAATCTACTAATGCAATCAATATATGCTTACTCTTAAGCAAAATGTTGATAGTGAGGATAGCAATTCAATGATTAATGTATATTAACATCTCATGAAAATTTGAAGGGTATCATGAGACTATTTTTATGAGATTCATTTCCTTTAATATAATTGATTAAAAATGAAATGAAGATTGAATGGCAAGTTGTAGAAAATGTGAAGAGTCTTTGAATGATAAAATTATAGAGGCTTGAAGCTTTCTTTTGGGTGAACTTCATACATGTAAACTTGTATGAATACAACTGCATGAAGTATGCCCATGCACATATCTTATAACAGTCACTCCTTTGGTTCAAATATTCCAAAATACATGCAAATGCTTGAATGAAAATAAATTCATTTCACATATCTAGAATGAATATATTCTTATTCAAAGCTTGTACAAACTTTCAAATGGATGAATAAAACATGCACATGCATTATGAGGTGATCCCATATTTGAATTCATTATATCGAGATGGTTGTAAACTATGTGAATGGTGAAGTAGTCATTCATTATAAAATAAGAGTGTTTATACGTAGCACCTTGAAATTCATATATGTTTCTTAAAATGAGATACTCACATATATTTCAAGGGATATCTAAAATCTAATTTAAAAGTCTCAAAGAATTAGCAAATATCTTACACAATGAATAGACAAATATATGTATCTATTCATGATCAATCAATAACTTGCATGGGCCCTGACACTATGTTGAATGCTTAAATTCAAGTGTCTAAGGATGCTGTGTGGGTTGCTTCCCAATTTAGTCTTAGGACTAGGTCCGGGTTAACAAAACTTAAGAATCTATTATAAGATTTTCAACTTATTGAAATATCTGAGAAGCTAATTCTATCATGTGACAGTAGATCTGATCTTCTATTAGGAGCTAAATAGAGTTGACAAGATCTAAAGTTCTCAAATATATTCGAGTCAATCAATTAACTACCCCAATGATGGCTGTGTTGAATGGTGATTTCAATCGAAGGGGATATTTCCATCAAAATATGATTCTATTTTCAAATCAAATTAACTCAAATTAAATATCAATCTAAAAATGCTTAAATGAAATTCTATCATTAAAAGCTTAAAGCAAAGATCAATCAATCAACCTTCCACAACTATTTGTCGGAGGTGACAAATTAAGAAAACTCTAGCTCACAAAGTAGCTAATGTCAAATCAAGTATTTTGGTATGTTCACTCTCAATCAATCTCTTGCCAGTAAAGATGTGGCACGTCTTCTTTGACTGTGTAGTTTGGTGGTAGGCTTCATAGATAATCGCTTAGATCGAGTCCTCGATTGGGTGGCTAGTAAGGCTCCATTATATTATGATAATGATCGTAGCCCGTATGCTCCCCAATGGCTTTGCCCTTTGAGTTGTGAATCATAGGGTATACTTGATAGGAAAAACAACCCTCTATCAGCTAAGGTAGACTTAAGATTATCTCCTTAGATAAACACCACCCTAGGTCTATAAGAATCTCTTGGACGATGTAACCCATGTGTTGTTGATAAGGATCCTTCGGTCAAGTTGGGTCGACTACCTCCTCTGATTAAGTAGACTAGACCGGCGACACGATGAATGAGATTATGGGATCTAGATCGATCATATCATCATTCTCCCAAGCATCTCGTTTAAGCTGAAATGATGAATTTCATAATCTTAAATTCTAAAACTCCATACGCTACTACTATACGCTATGAATTTAGCGATCTAAAGACTAGCCTTAGTTAAAAGTTCTCTCTCACTTATTGAGAGGGGTAATTAACTATAGGGGCTTGCACCTATAGAAAACCTAGAACTAGATCTAAAGTCTTCACCAAATGAGGATGAAATCTCTGGGTAATGTCTTATCTACTATTCCATCTACCTTCTAAAAATTACACCTCCACTTTCAATCATACTTTCTTCAATTCAATTTGTTGAGAGGTCAGTGGTGAATTTTTTGAGCCCATAGGCTGACGCGCTAACTCCATGGACCATCCGATCTAAGATCAGACGTCCATGATTCAATCTATTATTTAGAGGAGAAATTAGAGTGGATCTAATGTGATTTAATCACGTCTATCCATTCTGATCATGCAGAACAGGTGGCATGTGATCTTTCTTCTCATGAGAGATGAATGATGGATGTCGTCCATCTTTTCACGTTCTATTCGAGCTCACCCGAGCTTGGATTGGGATCAAATTGATCCTATACCTTTAGAAGAAGGAGAGGAGCACATCTAACAATAAAAAATGCATGACATTTGAATTTCCTTCAAAAAGCTTGAACAAAAATTTCCTAAACTGATGATTTTGAGAAATTGCCTCACCAGAGCTAATGTCTGGCGGTGGGATCGAGGTAGCCTAGTTCGTGAGGCCTTGTTGAGCCTTGGGCCTTGATTCAAGGTAGAGCCCTGTCACCAAACCACATGTACATGGCTTTGAATTTGATCAAACTCTAATCTCGATCTCAAGTGGAAGGCTCGAGGATGGAGTTGGCTTTGGCAGTATGAAGATGGTGTGGGTGCAAAGAATTGAGGTTTGATCAAGTGGGGGAGGAGTATTACACGAGAGAAGGTTGTCCTATTTGGGCTTTACTTAGGGAGGAGGAATGCTGATTGAGGAAGCTCCTATAATGCTTGGAAAAGTTTTGTGGGGTTTCAAAAATAATTAGGGAAGTCTCATAATGCGAATCGTGAAGGATCTCTCCCGAATTGAGGGGGTATACCCTTCAATTGCACTTGATGGATGGACAGGATTCATCCTTGAAAATCTATTGATTCACCATCATTGGGTATTTAGAGGGGTCACTGTCAGCTCCATGTGGCATGCCAAGAGTGGAGGAAGTGGTGCTAGGGAGCTCAAAGCAAGATGTGGGCTGATGGTGTGGGATTGATCCTTGCCTTTGCCCATGGGGTTTGACCATGAGAGGGAGTGGGTTGGCTTATTTTCCTTGGTCCATGGAAAGTGCTAGGTGGCTTAGATTGGGCAAAAGGAGTTTAGGAATGCCTCATTTAGCAAGTGGAGGGCTGTCTTGGGAGAGACAAAGTGGACATTGCCTCTTATAGAAAGAATCCAATGAAAATGAGCTTGTATAATGGTCAAATCGCTTGGATTGGGTCCCACATGGATTTGGGCTGGCCTGGGGTTGACCTAGGGTTAATTTGGGTTAGGTTAGGTTAGCCACCAAGGTTCCATAAGGTGGCTTTGGGTGATTTTGCTTCATATGATCAAAATAGGCTCATTTGGATTAGGTTGGGTTGAGTTGACCAATCGGTCAAATTGCATCAAACCAAGAATTGGGTTAGGTTCATATGATGATTTGGGATGTTTTGGTTCAATTGGTTTTGATTAATTTGGCTTAGGTTTGATTTTGGCTCATTTGGATTCAAATAGGTCAAATGGGCTAAGTTGACCAATTTGACCAATTTGACCAAATTGGGTTGGGTTAAGTATTGGTTCATGTTCAATTGGTTAATTAAAAATGATTGTAGGCTTTGAGTTGGTTTAATTTGGATTTTGGCTAACTTGACCCTTTAGGTCAATTTGAGCTAGGTTGGGTCAAGTTGACCAATTAGTCAAATTGGGCTCAATCATGGCTTTGGTCAAGTAGAATAAGTGATTTGTAATGAACTTGAGCCATTGGTTGCAATCAATTTGGATCAAATCATGATTTGACTCATTTTGGCTATTTAGGCCAATTTGGGCCAACTTAGGTCAAATGGCCAATTGGACTTGGTTTAGCTCAATTGAGAGGGTTTGGTCACGTTCAATCATTGATTATGAGTGGGTTTGAGTCAATGGCTTCAATGGGCTTAGTTTAATCCAATTTGGGTTGAATTAGAACTTGGCTCAAAAAGGTCTTTTAGCTCACTTTGGGTCAAGTGGACCTAAATTGGTCAATTGGCTTGATCATGGCTTGATTTAAGTTTAATTGAACTCACATATGAACTTAAGATGAAAATATAAATCCAATTGTAAGAGGTTTGAAGCCCTATGGATTTTGGTTCATATGACAGTTTCAAGTCAAAAGGGGTTAACATGGGCTTGACTTTGGTTGACTTGGATTTGGATTGATAATTATAGTTTGTGTTTATATTTGGAACAATGATTGAAGGAATGATTGAATCATGAAGAAATCCATGGGTTTTGAGTTGATTTGGATATCATTTAGTTCAAGAAATTGGCTAAAAGGGATAAAATTAGGAATTTGATCTGATTTGGGTTTGTTTTTGGCCATTTGGATTTATATTTCATTTACATTTATGAATATAAATAAAGATATAAATGATTCATGAGAAAATCGCTTGAGTTTGGAGTGATTTGGAAGTAAATTTGATCACATTGAAGGATGTAGGTCAAAAGGGCTTAAGTAGGGAATTGATTTGGTTTGGTTTAGTTTGATTTGATTTTAATAGTTTAAATTTAGATTTCATTTATATTTGTGAATATAAATGAAGGAATGATTGATTTTTAAAAAAATCAATTGACTTTGGGTTGCTTTGGATTGAGATTTGGTTAAGCTTATGGAGGTAGGTCCATATGGCTTAAGAAAGGTCTTGGTTTGGTTTGATTTAGTTTGATTTGATTTGAATAGTTTGAATTTAGATTTTATTTATATTTGTGAATATAAAGAAAGGAATGATTGATTTATAAAGAAATCAACCAAATTTGATTTGGTTTGAAGGAGGTTTTGGCTAACCATATGAAGATGGTTCATATGGCTTAGAAAGGGGTTTTGAAGTTTGAATTCAATCATGGGTTTCAGTCATCTAGAGTTGGATTTGATTTATGATTTGGGTTGGGATTTGATTTGAGATTGGATTTATGATCTTGAGAAAATAAATTGAGTTGGGTGATTTGAATTTGGTTAAGGCAAAGTCCATAAGATAAAATCAAAGGCCTCAGAGAAAAGGATTTGGAATTTGAATTTAATCATGGGTTTCAATCATTTGATTTGGGATTGGATTTATGATCTTGGATTTGAATTTAACATTTTGTTTAGAAGAAGGAAGCAAGAATTGGGTTTTAGGCTATAGGGTTCTCAAGTTTTCCTAAATCCCTAAGGCATAACCTATGGCTAACTTTTCTATAAGTCTCTAGGCTTAGATTAAGTGTTCAAAATCACTAGAATTATAATACTAAGGAGCACTTAGTGTCTACAAGAGTCCTAGATCTATGATGAGGAAGTTGAGAGCTCACTCCCAAAAGTGAGGTCAACAAAGGGCACCCAATAGGTGTGGTGTAACTGACTAGGCGCACCACATGTATTGGTGTTGATCGAGATGATCAACCACATCTGAAGGCTTGCAAGAACTAATAAATACGATCTGCTCTTAAACCCAAGATGTATAAGGAATCAAGATCTTAGTGCAATGCAACTCAACTTATGCCAGGGGCATAAGAGAGAAAGGAAGGATCCACTGAGGGATCATGCATGTGAACCTTCCACTAGGGAAGCAGGTTTAGGTTATCCATAGAGGATAAAAGTTGAGTTTAATATTGATTTAGGAAGAAACGATCTGCTAGGGATGAGTACATGAACCTTCAACTAGGGAAGAAGGTTTAGATCATCGACTAAGAATAGGGATTTGACTAGGTTTGATTTTATGAGGGCTCTACTGGGGAGAGGATATGATTCATGCCTCGCTGGGGAAGAAATTGGTTTAATTTGATTGGCGGGGATTCCACTGGGCATGAGAATTTAATTTGATTTTTGATGGCTTATGGTTTGAGGCTCCACTGGGGAGAGGATATGATCTAGTTTTAAGGGCACATATGCTGGAGATATGAGCTCGGATCCACTAGGGATAATGTAGATTTAAATTTGGACTCCCTCGAAAGGAGGATGGTGAATCAAATGAAATGGACCCTATAGGTGTGCGATGAATCCACTAAGAAAGGGCTAACATCAGCATAATCCTGTCTTAGATTTACAAATCTGAAAGGATAGTCTACCATCCATCAGGTAAGGGGTGTCTTTTGGTGTGCAATGCTCAAGTTAGGAAGAAATCTTGCAGACTTACATCCTCCTAAACAAGGAACCACTAGGGTGATCAGTTGATAGCATAATAAATCGAACCCAACCTAAGGCGATTATTTGAATGAATGTCGCTGTGGACTCACTTCAACTCAATAATAGTCAGAATCAATTTAATTTTAAATTTAAGATGGACCCTATCGGTGTGCATTGGATCCACTAAGAAGGGGATAATATAAGCCTAGTCATATCTTAGATTTATAAATCTAAAGGGATAGTCTACCAGTCACAATGTAATGGTGAAGTTAAGAAGAAAGCTTGCCAACTTACATCCTCCTAAATAATGAACCATTGGGGTGATCGAAGCACAACAAAATGATCGACCTAAGGCACCGGTTGTCGCGGTTTGGAAAGAATGCGTAATAGACTTATATCTTCCAAAATAAGGATGACCGCTGGGGTGACTCGTTGGTGGCACAAAAAGTCAAACCCTAAGGCGCTTGAAGAGTGGCCGGGGACTTATCTCAACAAGTAGTGCAATTCTATAAAGTTTTGCTAACCTGCAGATAGGATGCACCTTGGGAAAGGTACCATTGGGTTTTCTAATTCTCAAAATACATATATATATATATATATATATATATATATATATATATATTATTGTTACGTGGACCTTATTGGTGTGCGAGGGACACACTGAGAAGGAGGTCATATCAGCCTAGTCCTATCTCAGACTTACTAGCCAATGGAGAATCTGCATATCCATGAGACAAATTCATCAACAACAAAGGTGGCTACTAGGAAAGGGGGACTGTCCAATCCAAGAGTAACTAGGACAGTGTCTAAATGGGGTTGCTAAGGATGTGATTCAAATAGAGTGCCCATAAGGGAGGTGTCACTAGGGGCTTTATCCTGAACCCTATGAAAGAAAGCCTATAGGTATTCAGTGGCTAACTTAAGAAAAAGTGTATCAGTCTTACAGCTACCAAGAGTGGTTTATCCACTTAGTGGGTCACCATCAACATGGCGATAACCAACCAACCTACCTAAGGTGCCCGTCGATGTGCGATAACCAGTCTTGAAAGAAGACGTGTAGGCTTATATCTCTCTAAAGCAAAACTAATTGTCGGGATAGTCTATCTTGACTCATAGGTGCTATCAATCTATTACATGTGTGCATTGTACTTAAGAAAGCGTAGACTTATATCTTTCAAAGTAGGGACCAACCAGGCTACTAGTTGATAATCGAATCAACGACCTAAGGGCTACTAAGGGAATCAAAAGGATTGGACCCGGACTTGAAGTAGTCATGATGAAAGGAGTCACTAGGGGACTTACCCTAATCAACTTCGACCAAGTTAGTTCACAATGGCTAGTTTAAGAAGAAGGTGAAGCAGACTTACATCCTTTCAAATGAAGCCAACATGAGGGTAGCTTACCAACTGTGCAGTAGGGCCTACCATGCTAACAAGGCACTCATCAATGTGCAGTGGTCAAACCAGGAAAGAAAATGTAGAATACTTACATCTTCCTGAACAAGGGACCATTGGGGTGACTAGCAAGGTAGCGTCTCTGAAAATAATGAGTGAGTGCCACAAGGGGCTTGCTCCCACATCAAAATAATCTGAGACAAAAGATATGTGTTTGTGTGTTTGTATTGTGAAAGAAGGAATATGATGTCACTTGGGTTCTCTTACACCTACCCTAAACACTTCATGGCGGATTCGCAAGCAATGATTTTTTCTAGCCAACTATGAAGAGATGGAATTTGAAATAAAGAGAAGTTTTATTGATAATTATTTTCAAACAAGATTTATGGATAATAGTTCTTTAGGAAGAGCCCATTGATTGGAAGCATAGGGCGCTCTCCCTTACAATTTATAAGTTGATAGGATTCTCCTTGGTATGCATTTTATTTGGCGAAAGGGCCTTCCCAAGTGGGTTCAAACTTGCCTCCCATCTTTTGGGGTAATTGGTCTCCTTAAAACTAAAATAAGCTCTCCTGAAGGCGGACAAACTTGTTATGAGCTTGAATCATTTTGGCTTTATACAACTCAAGGTTCTAGCATGCAGGTGTCTCTCCTCCAAACCTTTGAGCTCTTCTAATGTAGCATTCCGCTCCATTCTTACTACTACAACTATCCTTAATGATTGGAGTTGGACTTCTAATGGTAGAACTACTTGGAAAACACTAAAGAGAAAGGTAGATTGAATTGGAGTCTTATATGTGGTGCGGTAAGCCCACAAGGCTTCAACTAACTGCTCATGATACTATCGCTTATTGTTGTCAAGTGTCTTCTTTAATATCTGAATGAGAGTTTTGTTGAAGGCTTCTGCTAAGCCATTTGCCCTCGGGTAATAGATGGTAGAATATCTCCAATCTATGATGTGTCTTAGGGCAAAGTTGTTGATTTTAGTGCTCTTGAATGCAATACCATTATCAGATTCATCGAGGCACCCCGAACTTATATACGATATGGTTCCTGAAAAACTGAAGCACATGCTGAGCTATAACCTCTTTGAGTGGGATCTCCTTCACCTACCTGAATGAATCGGCGACCCTTAGAAGAAGGATGATCGATCGAGCCCACTATGTCGATAACCCCAACACTCAAATAGTCATGAGGACAATGTAGGATGTAGAATGTTGGGTGGTTGGTGTAGGACCACACCGTGTACCTGACATTGGTGGCATCTTCTAGCTACATCCATGTGATCATCAAAGGCAGTATCCTAGTCTCTTGATCTTGGCTTTCATCTTGACGGTGGTGAGCTCGCGAAACAGTGTACCTCGATCACGATCTTCGGCCGTGTCCAAATAACATAATCACATATGATCGAAAGACCGTTGGCATAATGTGCTATCCACGAGAGCATATGAGAAAGCTCTCTACTTCACTTAATGTGCTAGTGACTTCTCTTGAGGTAGTTTGCCTATATGTAAGTAATCCATGAATGATTGCCTCCAATCTACTATCCTTTTTTAGCGGTAACCTCCCCTTCAAGAGAAAGTCTCGATGAGTTCAGCATCAATAAGAGATATGACTTGTCTATTTTGGACCCTTATTGGTATGTACTCATGTTAGACATTCTAGCTCTTTGGCAAGCTTAGCTAATGCATCTGCTACTGAGTTTCCTCCTCAAAGAATCTTATAGATGGTAACCTATGGGATTTGGGCTAGCAACTTCATGGTATACTTATGGTAATGATGGAGCTTAGGCTTTAGAACTTTGTAGGATCCAATGATTAATTTGTAAATTAGTTAAGTTTTCATTCAAATGAAATAGACTTAAGAGAAAAGATTAAAAAATGCATTCTAATCTCATTCACTAGGTCTATCCACTATTCTAAGGTGGTTAACAAATTTAATTAATGATTTTATCATCATTTAATAGGTTAACTAATCATTTAATTGATTAAGGGAATGATTAGAGATGAATCAAGCAATTTTCCTAATTAAAGTATTAATAAATTCCAAAAAAAATTAGGGGAGGCAGAAGTCATCTCACTAAACATACTTGAGAAGTTTGAAATTAATCAATGGAATAATTTGGGAGTAATTAACATAATTACATTCCTAATAAAACTCAAATTACATGAAATTTATTATTCAAAATCAGTTAAATTTAATTTTGTATTCTTCTTCTTTGAAATATCTTAAAATGCATAAGAGATTATTTTTTTTATTTTTGCATTTAATTATGTATTTTGAAGTTTTGTGATTAAGGAATTAAGTAATAATTATATAATTAATCCCATAATGCACATGGGCTGATAGCGCTTTCCACGCGTGATGGGATTCATTATTTAAGTTCTCACATCAGCTACACAGTTAGCCAGTGACGCTACGTGCTTTCTTTTGGACCGTTCGATCAAAGATCGGATGGTCAAGATCAAGCTCGCGGTATTAAAGGGATTAATCACAGGATCTCACGTGTTTTAATTTGTCCATCCAAACATGTGGGATAGACCCATGATTTATCCCCTCACTGAGGAGATGGCCGTTCATCCCTTAGGGCTTGATCTAAACTCACTTGAGCTCGGATTGAGTGGGGATTGATCACACACCATCTAGAGGTAAGAAGGAAGACATCCAACGGTCAAATTGTAATGGGATGAAACTTTCTTTCACAAAGTACCAAGGAATCCTACACTTAAGCTCAATTTTGAGGCATACCTCGCTAGAGGCTATCACTGACGCTCCCAACCATCAAGGTAGCTTCGTCCAGTGGAGACGAAGCCCTGTTGAAGGTTTGAAGGTTTGAGGTTGAGTAGATCTTCCAATTGGCCAAACACCTTCTCCTAGGCTTGCAACTTTGGTCTAGCTCCCTCCTCCCGTGCCTTGGAAGCTTGGAAGAAGCTTTGGATGAACTTTGGGTCCTGAGGTGCTTGAAGAGCAATGACTTTTGGTTGAGTGATGGATGAGTTAATTTTCAATGTTCTCCCTATTTTTGGCAAAATTGAGAATGGAGAAATGAAAATAGGTTGAGGAAGCTTTCTAAGTTTCTATGGCTCAATCAGTGTGATCTCGAATGAAGTGGTATTAGGGGGAGTATATCCCCCCTACAAGGATCAGACAATCGTGAGCCTGCCTTCCATTTTTCATCAATTGGCTTGATTGATTGAATTTGTTAGGTTGTTAGGGGTGGCATGTGTTTCAGTTTTGGTAGAGGAAGGGAGTGGAGAAGTTTTCATGTGTTCATTTGAGTGGAGGAGTGATCCCATGTGGAGAATTTCCTATTGGGTGGTTTTTGGCCTTGGGTTTGGCTAACACCCATTGGGTCTTGCACCACACTCATTAGTGTCCACTTGGTCCACTAAGAGGGTGCAAGTGGCCATGAAAAGATATGACCAAATTCCAAGTGAATTGGCCCTTACGACCTAGGGATAAATTGGTCATTTTGGCTTTGATTTTACTTTGGCTAGATTTATAATAGTTTGAAATTGGGTTGGGATAAATTTCAAAGAATTTGGAGTTGATTTGATATCATCTAACTTATGTTGATCCATTTAGGTCAAAATGGGTCAACTTAGGTCAAGTTGAGAAATTGGTCAAATTGGGTCAAACTAAGGGTTGAGTTTTATGACCATTTGAACTACTTTGGAATCATTGGTTTGGTTATTTGGTTTTGGTTCATTTGAATTCATTTATGTCAGATGGGTCAAGTAGACCAATTTGACCCATTTGACCTAATTGGGTTAGGTCATGGGTTGGTTTAGGTTTGGTTGGTCTTTTGAAATGTTTTGGTAGCTTTAGTTTCAATCAATTTTGGTTTGGTTTGATTTTGGCTTGATTTGACCTTTTAGGTCAAGTTGGGTTCATGGTCAATTGGGCTAGTTGGGTCTATTAATTGAGGCTTTGGTCGTTTAACAAGTGATTTAGAATGAACTTGACCCATTGGTTTCAATCAATTTGGCTTAGATCAAGATTTGACACATTTTGACTTTTTAGGTCAAGTTGGGTCAACTTGGGTCAAGTGGCCAATTGGGCTAGGTTAGTCTCAAATGATGACTTGGTCAAGTTTAAACATTGATTTAAAATGGGTCTAGATCAATGGTTTCAATCAATTTGGCCTATGGTGGATTTTTTAATTTTAGTTTATTTTGGCTAAGTGTTGACTTGGTCAACCCTTAGGTTTGACTTGGTTTGACCCAATTTGAGTGATTGATCATCTCATGATGTTTGTTTCTCATAATGTGAGGCTTAGGTGGGCTTAGTTCAATCCAATTTGGGTAGAATTAGAATTTGGCTCCAAAAGGTACTTTAGGTCACTTTGAGTCAAGTGAGCCTAAGTGGGTCAACTGACTTGATCAAGGCTTGAATAAAGTTTGATTGAACTCACATATGGACTTATGATTGAAATATAAATCCATTTTGCAACTGGTTTGAGTCAAATGGGTTTTATTCATTTGATAATTTTAAGTTCAAAGGATGAACATGGGTTTGATTTGGGCTTGATTTTTGAATTTAGTTTTGGTTTGGTGATTGAAGTTTGTGTTTATATTTGATTTCATGATTGAAGGTTTGATTTAATCATTAAGAAAAATCAAGGGCTTGGCTTGATTTGAGTTTGATTTGAGCAAGTTCAAAAATTTTACTTGAATGGCTTTGGTTGAATTTTGGTTGTATTTGGATTTGAGGTTTTAAATTTAGTTTTTGGATATTTGAATTTATATTTTTATTTATATTTATGGACATAAATGAAAATATAAATTTATATTTAAATTTAATTTGAATTTGATTTAGGCTAATCCATGATGGAATTAAAGTGACTTAGGAAGGATTTTTGAAATTAGAATTCAATCATGGGTTTCAATCATTTGAAATTGATTCATGATTTGAGAAAATCTAGTGGAATTGATTTAAGGTTTGAGAAAATCAATTAAGTTAGAATTGATTTGAGATTTTATTTGGATTTGGTTTGAATTTGAAGTTGAATTGATTTGAGAAAATCAATTAAGTTGGAATTATTTGAGTTTGAATTTGATCTTGGAGTTGATTTGATTTTTTGAAATTTGACTTGAGGGAAGGAAGTGAGGATTTGGTTCAAGCTATGGGGTGCAAGTTTTCCCTAACACCCTAAAGCATGACCTATTCCATGGCTAACTCTTCTAAGTCTCTAGGGTTAGGTTGAGTGTTCACCTAATCACTAGAATCTTAAGACAAACTCTTAGTGTCTAAGAAGAATCCTATGTCTAAGATGGAGAGGTTGAGAGCTAATCCTAAAAATGAGGTCAACAAAGAGCTATCTATAGGAAAAAAATCGAGAAGATCATCAAAAGTGACACAAATGTAAGTGGAATCAGCTTGCTTCATTGATTTCTTAGATTTAGATGGAGGTATAAAATAGAAATCAAGTAAAGTAAGTGAGATTTGCACCTCCCCGCTAATATAATCTGGCTAGAAGAAGAGTGAGGAACTATGCAGCTGTGGAAGGAGTGCGATGGTTGGTGGTTATGCTCTTGCTATCAGAAAGTGGAGGTTGTCACTGCTGGCTCTACACCTCCCAGTTGTTCTTAGCAACTCAAACCTTCCTTAGAGTTGGAGGTTTGAGTTTGAGGCACCGCAAGTAATTTTTGATCTTAGAAATAATTTTCTTGGAGGTTGGATAGAGGCGATATCTCAACCTTCTTTGTCTTAGAGGATCATGTATCCCAAGGATTACCTTAACATAACTAAAGGGTTGTTCTAATAGGTATTCCTTGAGGATAACAATTGCACCCAAATTGAAGCTACGCTCAAGACAGTCCTTAAGAGTAACATGATCTTCTAGGACATGGCCTAACATGCGGTAGTAGGGGAAATAGTTTGAATCATGACTCTTGCCTACTTCTTCCTGCCTCTTAGGCTCTGGTAACTAGAAATCAGACTTCTTTAAGAGATTCTTAAAGACCTTCCTCACTACCTCCCTCTTCAATGAATAGGATTTATTCAATCTATCAATAAGAGTAGGTAAGTAATAGCTATCTAGTGGCGGGTAGGAATATTACTGCTGATGATGCTGATGAGGAGGTAGTGGTGGTGGCCACTGTGAAAACTAAGGTGGTTGGTATGACGGCCGAGGCGGTGGTAGAGGAGGTGGAAGAGGAGGCTACTGAGCTCGAGGCTTATTTAACTGAACCCTAACTAGCTGCTTCCCCTTGTCAACTATTATGGCTACCGCTAGTCTCTTCTCAAATGCCCTCTGAGGTTTGGGCTTGGCTGACTGGTCCTGGAAAGGTAATTGTTTGGCTTCTTCTTGTAGATTAGATGCCTTATTGATTAATTTCTCGAAGGTTTTGATTATAAAATCCTTGAGAATGAAAGCAACTGGGCCATGGATGTTCTTTAGGAGAATCTCTATGGCATGCTGTTTAGACAGCTGTGATTTGCATTTCATACTCAAGTTTCATCACTTGAGAATGTAATCAATAAGGGACTCATTGGGGACTTATGTCACTACAATAAATCGCCTATAGTAAGCCTTTGATGAGCTCTAGCAAACCTCTTAATGAAGAGGTGCTCCAACTCAGCAAATGTCTTTATAATTGGAAATTTGATATACGGTCAAGCGCACAGCTAAATTGCTAACAAATAATCTAAAAAGAAGGGTGTCATTACCTCCAACGTTGTAGCAGCCAGCCCTAAAATGTGCAATGTGTTGGTGAGGGTTCCCACAACCATCAAAGATTTTGAAAGAAGGAGGTAAAAAACTCTTAGGATATTAGAATGCATCAAATTCCTCCAGGTAAGGTCTACCCTTTGGAACAGATGAGCCACCTGGGGCATGTGCTAGTGCTTCTCTCACCTGTTGCTCCACCATATTTTTTATATCATTGTCATGCATGGAGGTGCTATCGACCACCTTCCTATGCAAGCTACCACTATCTTCCTCTACAGGAATGCATCTAGGATGATCTAAGGTTTGTGTCAACTCTGCTATGTCAACTATTATGGGAGAAGGTTATGAAACTAGGGATGAATTCTGCAATACTAAAACCACTGCCATCAACTCTTCAATATTTTTCCCCATTTTTCTAATATGATCATCCCAATTGAGGTCTTTGAGTTGAATGGATGTCATCCTCTTCATTACAAAACCTTCCCTTTCTGGTCTCTATGGAGGAGCTCTAGTATTGACCATGTGGACTTGTGAATCCTCAAGAAGGTCATCTTCATGAGATCAAATGCTGCCCTATCATCCTAATCTATGTATCACCACTAAGAGTTCCCTCTTCTGAAAGTAGGTGCTACAATCTCTCAGGAACGATCTCCTACCTTGTCTGCACTAGACAAAATGATGACCAATAGTAGGACTATGGTCCATAAACATCTACTTCCACTAGAGTGCATCTTTTGGTGGACTATGCTTTAAGATTATATATATCATGACTTCCCTTGTCGATGGAGTGTATCTCTTGGGGATCCATTGCATGAGCTGAACTCTCCCTCCCCCCTACACCCATCTATCACGATGCTACGGGTTGCCACTCCTTCTTCACCAAGATTGAAGTAGAGTGGAGAGGACTCTCACCATCTGGAGTAGATGGGATCCTTTAGCCTCGATCACCAAATCTTCTCCCATGAAGCGACTTCATGACCTTTATGGGAATGGTGGATGGCATGATCACGGTGTGATTGAGGAGTGATGGTGGGAGAGCGACCACTCACCCTCGGAGGTTTCTCCTGCGGTGGTACCCATCAATACTATGTTGTTGGTCCATCTGGTGGCCCGATGGAGAAATCAACTAGGCGAGGCTTTTGCGACAAACCTCTATTGCTCCTACTCACTGCTACTCTAGCCTCACTGCTCTATCCCTATAGATTTGCGGTAACACTCACAGGATGATCCTCAAATCAAACAATGTCTTTGACTTTGAGCGTAGCTCTTTCCAACGTGTAGTAATCCATAGGAGCATAGGGCTTCCTCTATCCCTAGCTTTCCTCATAGTATGCGGGTGGCGGTGATGATGTGTATCCTCTAGTCTTCCTCTCCCATCGAGAGGGGTGAAACCTATTGCCATTAAGAAGTGGATAGGTCTCACGGGTAGATCCCTTCTCAGCAATATGGGATGCTACGTCTATCTCTTGGGCTGCAAGCTCGTGATGCCGTTTGATCTTGTGGCTCCTATTTTGGCATTGTGTACGGTGCTTTGTGGTGGCGTAGGGCGGTGAGAACTAGATCTACCAGGTAGGGGAGACTATCTGTCAAGATAGCCTTCCCCACAGAGGACCAATGAGGAGGTTTAAGAGCAATTGTGAGGTCATGGGAAAGGCATTGGTGGAACCTTGATTCTTCCACTTAAGGAAGGATACCTATTGGAAGAGGTCAATGAGATTTTGGCTTCTATGCAACCCACCTGTGAGGGTCGCACCTCATGTAACACGCGTTCCCTCTAAATCCTCTGCCAAAGAAAACTAAGTGGGTGGAGTCAATCTCAAGGAGGCTGGCCTAATCCAAGGATAAATCCATCCCGAATGGAAAGGTAAATATGAGCTTCTGGGAAGCCATATATACTGAGTGCAAAAATAAACTGCACTGACTAGTCTGCACTGTATCTCTGTATATGTTGAAATGTAACTTGACTTAGATCTCTGCTTTAATACTTGTCCCAAGAGAGTAATAGAGATTTGGAGTTTTGAACCCATACTCAATAATTCAAATATGTTATGGAGAGATTTTGATACGTGAGGAGAGTCTTTGCCATTTGACTTTGATTTAGAACCCACACTCAACCAATTTAAGTAGGTTAGGCATGGTTATGATATTTGAAGATGTTTGAATTGCTGTCTTATTTGAAAATTTTTTATTTTGAAAAACTTAGCAAATTTAGGTATGCTAAAGAAAGGTTATGATTGTATGTTGGAAATTTTGTGAAAAATCTTGTTGTGGTTATTGATTATGTATATGTGATTTGATTTGAAGTTTACTTAACAAATTTGGTATGTTAAGTAAGAATCAAATGTGATTGATATGTATTTGTTTGATTTGAAAATGAGGCCCTCCACTTATTAAATTTGGAATGTTAGGTAAGAACCAAATGTCATATGATTTGAAAATATGATTCTCACTTAACAAATTTGGTATGCTAAGTGGGAACCAAATATGATATGATTATGTGATTCTCACTTAACAAATTTTGTATGTTATGTGGAACCAAATGTAATATGATTTGAAAATGAGATTCTCACTTAATAAATTTAGTATGTTAAGTGGGAATCAAATGTGGCATGATTATGTGATTCTCAAACAAATTTGTTATGCTAAGTGGATCCAAATATAATATAATTTGAGAATGGGATTCTCACTTAACGAATTTGGTATGCTAAGTGGAAGGCAAATATATATTTTGAAGATGAGACTCTCACTTAATAAATTGGGTATGTTAAGTGAAAGCCAAGTGTACGTTTTGAAAATGAGACCCTCACCTAACAAATTTGGTATGTTAAGTGGAGGTCAAATTTATATTTTAAAGATGAGACTCTCACTTAACAAATTGGGTATGTTAAGTGAAAGCCAAAAGCAAGTCTTGAAAATGAGACCCTCACTTAACAAATTTGATATGTTAACTGGAGGTCAAATTTATATTTTGGAGATGTGACTCTCACCTAATAAATTGAGTATTTAAGTGAAAGCCAAATGCATATTTTGAAAATGAGACCCTTACTTAACAAATTTAGTATATCAAGTGAAAGGTCAAATTTATGTCATTTTTGAAAGTAGGGAAATCTATTAACAATTTTAGGTATGTTAAATAAAGTTCAATGACATGTCTTTCTTTCATGTGTGATTTCTTGCCTTTGAAAAGAGAGAAACTTCAACTTTAGCATATATGAAACATGTTAAATGATGTTTCAATTTTATGCTATCATTTTGTTTGAAAATAGATTCCTCATTCAACAATTTTGATATGTATGAATGAATATGGTCATTTTCAAAATGTGCTTTTAAAATGGAAAAACTTTAGCATATATGAATTATGTTAAGTGGAGTTTCAATTTTATGTTATGATTTTATTTGAAAATAGACCCCATTCAACAATTTTGAGTATGTTGAAATATGGTCATTTTCAAGAATGTGCTTTTGAAAAGATGGAAGCTCCAACTCTAGCATATATGAAATATGTTAAGTGGAGTTTCAATTTTATGCTATGATTTTATTTGAAGATAGACTCCTCATTTAACAATATTGAGTATGTTGAATGAATATGGTCATTTTCAAAAATGTGCTTTTGAAAAGATGATTTTGATCCTTATTTTAAAAAGAACCTCCATGTAACCATCATGGGGATTGTTAGGTGAGGCTTGGTTATATGAGTTTTGTGCATTTTGAAAATTTTGTGCAAAATTATTTGTTATGTGAGTTTTGAAAGAGTTCTTTTGTAAAGTGGTGCTTTGCAAAAGAGTTTTTTTTTTTAATCATTAAGATGAACCTTACCTCACTAAGCTAGTGGTTAGGAGGTTTTAAACTTTTATCATTTCCTTTCATGAGTTAATTTTATTTTTACCTATTGGGAAAAACTAGGGTTCTAGGACAAGAGTGAGGTCCTAAAACCTAGAGGATGTTGGCTAGCTTAGCTTAAGAATGAAATAAGCTAAACGCCAATGAAAGGAAAGATAGTCTTGGACTCATATGAAATACAAGTCCATTATTGATGCTTGGAGACAACAATCATTTACTAGAGATGGAGAGAGGAACCATCCCCAGCGGAGTCCCCAAAAAAATTTGTGGTGTTTATTTTTGGTTGATGTGTATGTGTGTGTATATGGGGGAAAAACACACAGATCTGAGGATGTACTTATTGAGTTGATCGGGTATGACATCAAGGGATAGTGTACTATTTCAAAAGATAGAAATCACTACCCTACGATAGACCTAATAACTTAATAACTCCCAAGGCATGATGGGTCTTCAATGGAGATTTTCTCCTACTTTACATGGATGAATAAAGTTTTATTTAAACTAAGTTCTAAAGATCCCTATGGGGGAAAGCCACATAGTTAATTACATCATGAGAAAGGTGAATTCCTTAGGAATACTCTTGATTAAAGTATGCAATTATTGTCTCCAAAGAATTCAAAGATAGGATTATCAATAAATTGCTATATTTGGAAGCTCAAATGGGATAGATCGAAAGGAAATACTTATTATTGAAGCCAAAAGGAGATGAGTAGGGGATGCTCATGATACTAGGAAACCTAGCGAGCATCCCAAACTATCTTATGGTTGGGCATTATATGTTTGAAATTGGGGAGAATTATATTTTTGAGTTGAAATTTTATTAAAAATCTAGGACTTATAATTACACAAATAAAGATTGTGGAAATCCTAAGAGGTGACAATTTATGCTTGTAGCCCCAAAAAAAATAGCAACCTCAGATCCTAAATCTAGGGAGGTTTGGCAAGGACCAAAACATGACCTAAATATAAGGCGAAAGTGGGTATATTGTTCACCTCCACAAGAGAGGTAAACATTGAACTTATAACTCAGCAGCCTAACTCCTCCTATCTTTTAAAACCATGTGGTCAAGTCATATATTTTGCAAGATGGCTAGGTTGTTATTATTTAAAAATAAAACTTAAGTCCTTAAACCCATTTCCTAAGAGACTAGAACATGAGTGGTATAAATAATGACTTAGTCTAACGCAAGTCTTATCAAAATTTATTTGATTTTTGACTCTTTATTTTGACACAGGCTATAGAAATTTTATATGCCTAAATGTATGATGAAGTTGATTATGGGCTAAATCAAAAGAGAAAGAGGTGTTTTCCATCATAGGCTCTCAAAGGTTAAGCATTTTTTCCATCTGGCAAAGATGGAAACCCTCTCTTAATAAGAGTGAAACAAAATGATATGTATGATATTAAACATACATCATCCAGCTAAGGGGTTGCTAAATATTTTATTATCTTGATTTAATGCCTAGGCTTTATGTGAGATTATGAGTTATTTTAGAAGATTTAGTTATGAGTTGTTATTGGGGTAGAAAATTTATTTTTTTCCTAAGAGCCTAAATGAATCCAAGCTACACATCAATCATCAATCATGAAGAAATTAGAAAAATATATGTCATTTCTATTACACAATGTAAACAAATCATCAAATAATTTATAACCTCAATGTCAAAGAATAATAGGCTGGTGTGATCGATTATCATTGTACAACCCAAAAAGAAGTATGGGTTGCCGAGCTCTACCCTTATACAACCCATTATATAAAAAAATAATTTATTAATTACAGAATGCTAAGGGTTATGGGGGATCTTCAAGTCTTCATACTCCCTCCATTTCTTTATTTGGCTTACTCCGTTTGATTTGATAGGCTTCTAGGCATCACATGGCACCTCAGGATCAAACCTTCAGGCCAATGTTCATCCTTAACCCCCATAACACTTAATCAAATTCCTAATACATAATTACATTAAAAGAATGAAAAAACAATTCTAAGTACACCTGTAAAATAAGTGCTAGCTAAACACACCATACAACCTAAGTAGTTATATGAATAATTTGGACTTAGAACCTTGCACATGGGTAACCAAGTCCGCCAGTCCTAATATAGATTATGCTTAGGGGTTAAGAAATCTGCACAACAAAATATTTATATTTTTATTACAGCGATCCCTTAAGAATAATCTCTTATAGAAAACATGATTAGGCTAATCACAACTTAACATCCAATCTATGCACATACACCCTAACATCCAATCTACAATATTACATCATAAAATAAGCGTACATGTTGGTTAAAAAAATTATTATAGAAGTCACCTTCAATTTGTGGTGAGAATGAGGGCAAGAATATAAAAATTCATTTTTTTTTAGGATGCCATGTATATCTGAAGATGTACTTATTCAGGTGATCGAGTATGTTATCAAGGAATAGTGTACTATCTTGAGAAATAGAAGTCGCTACCCTTTAATGGACCTGATCATCTCAATAAGGACTCCTAAGGATGATGAGTCTGCATATGTAATAGAGATTCTTCCCCTACTTTATATGGAAAAGTAAAGCAAGGTTTATTTTAAATCGAAGTTTGTTGTTCCCTAAAAGCCCCATAGTTAATACATCCAAGGGATGAGATCCCTTAGGAATACTCTCGATTAAGGTAAATGATCGTTATCTTCAAAGATTTCAATAGGAAAGGACTATCAATCAATTAGTTCATTTTTGAAGATCAAATGGGATTGATCAAAGAGAGGGAGTTATTATCGAAGCCAAAAGAAAGATAAGTAGGAGATTCCCACGTTGCTAGGAAACCTAGCGAGCAACTCAAACTATCCTATAGTTAGGCTTTAAATTTTTGAAATTGATTTAAGTTTTTTGAGTTGCATTTTTCATTAGAAATTTAGGACTTATGATTTCATAACACAAGATTTTGGAAATGCCTAAGAGGTGAGGATTTAAGCTTATGACCCACAAAGGGGAGAAGCAATCTCAGAACCTAAATCTAGGGAGCTTTGGCAAGGACTGAAAGCACAACCTAAATCTAAGGCAAAAATGGGTATTTACTTTGCCTCCACATGAGAGAACAAATCACCCAACTACTTGGACTTACAACTGCCTGGGGGTGGCTGCCAACTAACTCCTATGATTTTAAATACATGTAGGCAAGTCTTATGCTTATGCATGATAGGCTTATTTATTTAAAAGAGACTCCTGTACTCACTCACTAAAGAGACTAGATCATGTAACGACATCCTTCAAATGACCTAAATATAATGTAATTCAAAATTTATTTTATAATTATTTTTTAGATAATTATTTTGACTCATTCTAATAAGATTCATATGCTTAATGCATGAGAAATAAAGTTATTGGCCAAAATCAGCGAGAAGGGAGGAGGTGTGTTTTCACCATGGCTCTCAAAGGTCAAGCCAAGTTTCTTTGGCAAAGGTGGAAGCCCTCCAATCAAGAGTGAAATAAGATGCATTTGTGCAAGATATTGTAAAAGAAATACTCATCCAGTTATGCGGTTGCTAATTCTTTTATCTTGATTTTAAACTAAACTTTAAATGAGGTTATGAGTATTTTATTTTTTATTTTGAGTTATTAGATTTGGTAAAATATTTATTTTTTTCTAAGAGCCTAATCCACATCCAAGCCATACATAAAGCAAGGAAGAAATTAGGAAAAGATGCCACTTAACATACAAGCTAAATAAATCATCAATCAATTTATAAAGTTAATCACAAAAGAATAAGTGACCGTGGTCGCACCACCGCAAAACTAAAAATAACAAACTGGGTAGCAGCTCTACCCTTATATAACCTGGATTACAAATGAATTAAATTACAAGGGAGTTCATTGTTATGGTGGTCTTCAAACTTCATTTCTTCTTTCTTCTTCTTCTTTCTTTCTTCTTCTTTGATGATTGGAAGGTGGATGCTCTAAGGCTTCATATGGTGCATAATATAGGATATTATGACCAATGCTTATCCTAATCCCCATAATAATCATTCCAAAATCTTAATTACATAAATTTACATGAAAAGGAAAAGAATGAAAATCTAACTAACACATGTATAATAGAGATTAGCTAAAACAAACCACACAAATCTGAAGCATGCATATTAGACTTATCACCCCACACATGGATGACTAAGTCCACCGCCTATTTATTAGGGATATATGCAAGCAAAGCAAGCATTTATATTTTTATTTATTACAACGCCTTAAGTACAATCCCCAAAAAATAATGGTTAGACTAAGATCTACCATTCATTCACGCATATCTAACATCATCTCTAAAACCATATATCACAAAACAAAATAAATATTAAACCATGCACCGCCCTAACCTAAAGCTAAAAGTCATGACCTAGGCTAATGTGTGTGCTTTGAAGATGCTTAGCCATGGCTTTAAGTTAGAATTTTCTAAGTGTGAAGCATGTTCAACTTAGAGGAGGGTTTCATTTAAGTGACTTAGTTGACTTGAGTTAATTTTATTTCATGTTTTTATTAAGCTCAAGTGAAATCCTACTAATTAAAGAGAAGAGAGGGAAGAGAACTTCTTCCTTCCCTAACCTAAGTAATTTTAAAGTGATTAACAATTTAGTTTTGTTTAGTGAATTTTGATTAAGTATTTTAATTAATCCTAAGTTTAGATGAACTCTAAACAAACCTATTCAAAAGAAAAGAAAGGCATTTTAAGATTAAATAAATGAACCAAATTCACAAAACATACATCACTTCATTTCTTTCCCAACATGTTTAACATGCATATGAATGAGTCCTATGCATCTATACAACACAATGAGAATATTTAACACACTTTATGATGTATGCTAAGTAATTCATTTAAAGAAATTTGAAGTTTAAGATGGCAATTTTCATTAAGTAGGGGATTGTTTATCCACTTTCACATCACATGAAAGTAAGTTGAAAGTGTACAATGTGAGTACACCATTGTTAACCGTGAGGTGTATACAAGACCTACTTAGGGCTACTTTAAAGCCTCACAATCTCAAAGTTGTCCAAACTAATATACCACTTTCCTTAAATACATATATGTGTACAAAAGAAATGAAATGAAAAAGAAAGAATTCAAAAGTTGTATTAGTCGATTGAATTTTTAGTTTATGCAATTTATGTACAAGGTAACCCTTATTAGAATGAATAGGATATGGAATTAGGCAAGTGTTAGGTTCTTTTCAAATGAACCACATCCGATCAAATCCTATTCAAAACTACTAAAAAAAGAGAAGGAAACCTGCTAAGCATATGTTTTCTTCTCATGCAAACTTATAATTAAAATATAAGTCGTGCACTTTCAATTTTAGGATTTTAATTCATATATTTTTGAAAATAATTTGAATTTAGTAGTGATAATAGCCACTCATATTATTACTTTAGCCAACACATGCAATTTTGACATAAAGTAAATAATTTCATTTTGATTTTGATTTTGAAAAATATAGATGCATGAAACCATATGACATACATATTTAACATGTCAGAGAAAGAACTAAAACAATGAAAGCATGTAAACACATTCACTTTAATTAAATCCTAAAGATAATCTTATGAATTAAGAAAGTTTATAATAAATCAAAGTTTATTCAATGTGATTTTTGTTTGATCTTGAGTTTGATTTAATTTTGAAAATATGATTGAGTTTGCTGTTCCTAACCCATTCCCACATGTGTTTGATAATTTTTATTTAATGTTTTAGGTGATTAGACTCATTTTTATATTTTAATTAGGTTAAGGTATGCATTAAACAAGTTAATTAACCCTTACATACACCACCTTAGCATAGTTGACCAAGTAATTATAAGCCAATGAGATGACATAAAACCTCATAAGAAATTTAAATTTGCAATGCGCCTAGGAATAAAAGGTCCTAATACAATTTAGCTCATGGTTAATGGTTAATTAAGCTAAGGGGTTTAACTTAAAGTAATTTCAAATTGAACTTAGGCTATTGTGAGTTGAGTTTTGATTTCGAACTTAGCTATTCAATCTACCCAAAGTAGATTAATTAAGTTCTCAAAGTTTTTTTTAGAATTCTTAGAAATCAATTAAGGATATAATTAATGAATTAACCCTTAATTAAGAGAGGATTAAGGAAAGAAAAGGGGGTTTAGGGAATAGCTTAGGGGAAATACCCCAAAATTATTCCCTAAGCCTCCTATTCACTAAATCTAACCTTAATAAACCTTAATAATGGATTCAAACACTAATCCAATCTTAATTATCTTTAATTATATTAAGGGAGCAATTAGGAAATATAATTGTAATTCCCCTAATTAAGCTATCAATAAATTCAAAGATAATTAGGGGAGGTAGAGGTCATCCCCTAAAATATACCCAAGAACTTTGGGATTAATCAGAGGATTAATTAAGGAGTAATTAGCAAAATGATATTTCTATTAAAACCTAAAATCAGAGAAAAGTATAGTTCAAAATCTTTTAAAATTATTTTTAAAATATTTTAAGTTGAATTATCTTTCCATAAAAATTTACCTCATATTTTTCTAAATTTTGTTGAAGGAGATATGAATTTTTGAAGGTTAGAAGATTAATTAAATATAAGTAAATCCCTAACTAATCCCCTCATTTCATAGCGCGACATGTGGCGGTGGCGGTCAGCGCGCTTTACACACATCACACCATGAGCTAGTCACTTAAATGTCGTGTCAAGGTGACGGCGTGATGGCAGGATGCGGTTTGATCCCTGCAGTTCGATCAAGGATCGAACGGTCAAGGATCATCCAATGGTTTTAAAAGGGATAAAATATTTCTAAAACATGTGGGTAATCTTGGCCGTCCATCCAAAATGTGTGGATGGACGGCCAGGATCACCTTTGTTCTTCCCTGAGGCTCAATAGAGATGTTCCATGATCTATGGGATGATCCGAGCTTGATTGAGCTCAGATTGGAATGAGATTGTACCCACACCATCTAACCACAATTACAAACCTATCCAACGATGGATTTTGCATGGCATAATAATTTCTTTCACAAAAAACCAACACCTCCTAAATCAAGGGGTTGAAAAATTACATACCTCACCGAAGGTGATCATCAGTGCTTGAGCTCGATGAGGTAGCTTCTTCTAGTGAAGACGAAGCCCTGTTGAAAGTTCCAAGCCTTGAGGTTGAGTAGATCTCCCTATGGACCAATACCACTTGTTCCTCTTTGTTAGTTTGATCCAATTCACCTCCTCCTTTCTTTGGGAACTTAAGAGAATGCTTAGGTGCACTCGACTTGATCCCTTGAGGGAGTGTGCAAAAGGAATTGGAGTGGATATGAGTGAAGAGGAAGTTGAGGATTAAGATGAGCTCCTTTATTTTCTAAGGAAGAAAATCGAGAAATGGCTATCTCAAATCCTTCTCAGAAAGCTTAGGATTGCTCTCTAATGTTTCCTAACACTCACTAGGGCTCAATCAAATGTCGAAATGATTAATTCAAATTGAATTAGGGGAGTACTCTCTGGCATGGTCCAGCCTATGTAATTTTGATCCACCACCATGGGAGGGGTTGTTTAGGCTATTAGCTCTTTGCATATGGTCGGTTTAAGGTCTTGAGTGGATTGATAACCTCCCATGTGCTTCAAATTGGGTGGAAGGAGGATTTTGAATTGGCCAAATTGAGCAAGGGGATCGATTTTGACCTTGGGTCCATTTTGGCTGACCAAAACTAATTGGGCTGAGTGTATCACTCTTCATTAGGTCCACTTGAGCTATTAGGAAGGTATCAAGATGATATGAAGAGGGCTTGACCAAATTACACATGGATTAGTCCATAATTTGTTCTATGGCCTAGGGGTAGAATGGTCATTTGGCCAAATTTTGAATTTGGATATGTTGGGTATGTGAATAAAATGGGTTTGGCCAAGTTTCATGATATTTGGAGTTCATTTGATAAGGTTTGACTCATGTTGAACCATTTAGGTCAAAATGGGTCAACTTGGGTCAAGTTAACGAATTGGTCAAATTGGGTCAAACCAAGAGTTCAAGACCATTTGACCATTTGAAATGGTGCTTTGGTTTGGTTCAATTTGGTTTAGTTTTGAATTTGGCTCATATGACTTCTTTTAGGTCAAATGGGTCAAGTTGACCTATTTGACCCATTTGACCTATTTGAGCTAGGTTAGGGGTAGGTTTAGGTTTGGTTAGTCATATGGAGTGGATTGGTATCTTTGTTTCCAATCAATTTTAGTTAAGTTTGAATTTGGCTCAACATGACCCCTTTAGGTCAAGTTGGGTTTAAGGTCAATTGGGCTAGGTTAGGTCTAGTTGGCCAATTAAGGCTTTGGTCAAGTTCAACAAGTGATTTGGAATGAACTTGACCAATTATTTTCAATTAATTTGGCTTAGATCAAGTTTTGACACATTTTGACTTTTTCGGTCAAGTTGTGTCAACTTGGGCCAAATGACCAATTGGGCTTGGTTAGGCTTAAATGTTGACTTAGTCAAGTTCAAACATAGTTCAAGAATGAACTTATATCATTGGTTTCAATCAATTTAGCCTATGGTGGATTTTGGCTATGTTAAGTTTCATTTTGGGCTAAGTGTTGACTTGGTCAACCTTTAGGTTTGACTTTGTTTGACCCAATTTGGTTGATTGATCATCTCATGATGATTGTTGATCATGATGAGAGGCATAGGTGAGTTTAGTTCAATCCAATTTGGTTAGGATTAGAATTTAGCTCATAAGGGTACTTTAGGTCACTTTGGGTCAAGTGGGCCTAGGTGGGTCAAATGGCTTGGTCAAAGCTTGATTTGAGTTTGATTGGACTTGTATATAGACTTATGATTGAAAGATTAAGTGGTTTAAAGTCAAATGGGTTTTGATTCATTTTACCATTTCATATTTAAAAGAAGAATATGAAAGGATTTGGGGTTTGATTTTTGAATTGATTTTTGATTTGGTGATTGAAGTTTGTATTTATATTTGAATTCATGATTGTAGGGTTGATTGAATCATGAAGGAAAATCAAGAGTTTGGCTTGATTTGAAATTGATTTGGCTAAGTTCAAGGTTTTGACTTGAAAGGCTTTGGTTGGATTTTGAGTGGATTTGAGTTTGATTTTTGGAATTGGTTTGATTTTTTGAATTTATATTTCATTTATATATGTGAATATAAATGAGAATATAAATTGGTCATTAGAAAATGTCAAGGATTTGAAGTGATTTGATCATGATTTAGGCTAAGTCCATAAAAAGAGATTTCAAAGGACTTAGGAAATTTTTGGAGGTTGTAGCTTGAATTTTTGAATTTAGTTTGATTGATTTATATTTATATTTCATTTATATATGTGAATATAAATGAGAATATAAATGCGTTATGAGAAAATCTCATGAATTTGAATTGATTTGATCATGATTTAAACTAAGTCCTTAAAAGGAATCTAAAGGACTTAGGAAATTTTATGAATTGATTTTGAATTTGGAGTTTAATTTTTGGATTCAATTTGATTGAATTATATTTATATTCATTTATATATGTGAATATAAATGAGAATATAAATGATTTATGAGAAAACCCCATGAATTTGAATTGATTTGGATTTGATTTTGGCTAAGTCCATGAAGGAAATCTTAAATGACTTAGGAAAAATTCATGAATTGATTTTGAGTTTTGAGTTTAGTTTGATTGGTTTGAATTTATATTTCATTTATATATGTGAATATAAATGAGAATATAAATGAATTATGAGAAAATCTCATGAGTTTGAATTGGTTTAGATCATGATTTTGGCTAAGTCCTTAAGAGAAGATTAAGGACTTAAGAAAGATTTATACTTAGGAATTTCATTCATGGGTTTCAATCATGGGTTTTAATTATGGATTTCAATCATATGACATTGATTTGAGTTTGGAGAAAATCAAATAAGATTGATTTGGAGTTATACTTGAAGGAAGGAAGGTGAGGAATAGTTCAAACTAAGGATAAGAAAATTTTCCTAACACCCCTAAGGCATGACCTATTCCTATGACTAACTCTTCTAAGTCTCTGGGGCTAGATTGAGTGCCCACCTAATAACTAGATGTGCCTTAAGACTAAGGAATTCTTAAAGTCTAAGAGACGTCTTATATCTAAGATGGAGGATTTGAGTGTTCATTCTAAAAATGAGGTCAACAAAGGGTGCCCAATGGGTGTGGTGTGACTAACAAGAAACACTGTGCATATTGGTGTTGATCGAAATGATCAACCACATCGAAAGATCACAAGCACTAACATAAACAATCTATCCCTAATTGAAGGTGTAGAAAGAATCTAGAGCATAGTGCAATGTGGCTCTACTTATGTCAAAGACATAAGAGAGAAGGGAGAATCCACTAAAGGATAGAGTGTGAACCTTCCACTAGGAAAGCAGGTTCAAGTCATCCACAAGGGGATGAGGGATTTGATTTGATTTGAGTCTCACTAAGGAGAAAATCTACTGAGGAAGAGAGTTGAATTTATTTCAATATTCTAAAAATGCCTAAGAGGTGAGGATTTAAGCTTATAACCCACAAAGGCGAGAAGTAACCTCATAACCTAAATCTAGGGAGCTTTGGCAAGGACCGAAAGCACAACCTAAATCTAAGGCAAAATGGGTATTTAGTTTGCCTCCACAAGAGAGAATAAATCACCCAACTACTTAGACTTATAATCACCTAGGGGTGGCTGCCAACTAACTCCTCCTATGATTTTAAATACATGTAGGCAAGTCTTATGCTTATGCAAGATAGCCAAGCTATTATTTATTTATAAAGAACCTAAGTACTTAAACTCACTCCCTAAAGAGACTAGATCATGGACATGCTTCAAATGACATAAATCTAATACAATTCAAATTTCATTTTATTTCATTTACAATTATTATAAAATTTTATCTAATGCATGACAAAATAAAGTTATTGGCCAAAATCAAAAAAGAGGAGGTGTATTTCCACCATCAAAGGTCAAGCCAAGTTTCTCCGCAAAGGTGGAAGCCCTCCAATCAAGAGTGAAATAAGATGCATTATTGTCAAAGAAATACTCATCCAAAGATCTTGATTTTAAACCTAAGCTTTAAATAAGGTTATGAGTTTTTTTATTTTTTATTCTAATTTGTTAGATTTGGTAAAAGATTTATTTTTTCACTGAAAATCCACATCCAATGCCATACATAAAGCAAGGAAGAAATAAGAAAAAAGATGTCACTTAATGCACAATCAATTTATAAAGCTAATCACAAAAAGAATAAGATTCGCACCACCGCACAAACCCAAAATAAATTGGTAGCTCCTTTATATAACCGATTATAAATGAATTAAATTACAATTAAGCAAGGATTTCATTGTTATGGGGGTCTTCAAACTTCATTTCTTCATTCTTTTCTTCTTCTTCTTTCTTCTTTCTTCTTTGGTTCTTTTTTGGATGGTCGAAAGATGGATGCTCTAAGGTGCATAAGATAGGATGTTAGCATACCAATGCTCATTCCAAAATCCTCTAAATTTGAAAATCTAAACTAACACCTACAAAATAGAGATTAGCTAAAACAAACCACTCAAATACCAAGCATGTATATTGAACTTATCACCCCACACATGGATGATTAGGTCCACCTGGCCTATGGGATTATGCTTAGGGCTATAGGCACCTGCAAGCAAAAGTAATTATATTTTTATTTATTACAGCACCCCTTAAGCATAATCCCCTGCAAAAATAATAGTTAGATAAGATTGCCCTATCATTCATTCTACGAGCATACATCCTAACATCCAATCTAAAACATATATCACAAAACAAAATAAACATCAAACCATGCACTGCCATAACCTAAAGCTAAAAGTGGTGACTTAGGCTAATGTGTGTACTTTGAAGGTGCTTAGCTATGGCTTTAAGTTAGAATTTTCTAAGTGTGAAACATGTTCAACTTAGAGGAGGGTTTCATTTAAGTGACTTAGTTGACTTGGGTTGATTTTATTTCATGTTTTAATTAAGTTCAAGTGAATCCTATAATTAATTGCTAAGTTATAAAGAGAGGGAAAGAGACGAGAACTTCCCTTTCCTTCCCTAACTTAAGTAATTTCTAAAGTAGATTCACACTTTAGTTTTGTTTAGTGAATGTTTTCATTAAGAAATTTAATTAATCTTAAGTTTAGATGAACTCTGAACAAACCTATTAAAAAAGAAAGGCTTTTTAAGATTAAATAAAATGAACCAAATTCACAAAATAAACATCACTTCATTTCTTTGCCAACATGTATAACATGCATATCCTAAGCATATCTATACACACAAATGAGAATATTTAATACACTTTATGATGTATGCTAAGCAATTCATTTAAGGAAATTTGGAAGTTTAAGATGCATAATTTTTATTAAGTAGAAAAGGGTTTCTTATCCAATTTTCACATGCACACATCAAAGTAAGAAAGACATAAGTGAGTACAACACTATTATTAACCAGAGGTGTAAGGTACAAGACCTACTTAGGGCTACTTAAAGCCTCATAACCTCAGGGTTGTCCAGACTAATATACCACTTTCCTTAAATACATACATGTGTACAAAAGAAATAAAATGGAAAAGAAAGAATGCAAAAGTTATATTAGTTGATTCATTTATTATTTATGAAATTTATATGTGCAAGCATAGGTAACCCTTCTTAAGTGATAGCATAGGACTGAATAGGATATGGAATTAGGCAAGTGTTAGGTTTGTTTCAAATGAACCACACATCTTACCGAATCCAATTCAAAACTATACTAAAATAAAAGAGAAGGGAAACCTATGCTAAGCATATCTCTATATTTTCTTCACATGCAAGCTTATAATTATATAAAAAGACACACTTCATTCATATTTTTTTTTTTAAAAATAATTTGAATTTAGTAGTGATAATAGCCTAAGGCCTAATATAAAGCTCATGATTAATAAAAGATGGTTTTAAGTGGTTTAACTTAAAACACCCCTCACACATGTGAGGAGTTTTGATTTTAATTGAACTTAAAGCTATTCAACAAAGCATCTACCCAAAGTAGATTAATTAAGTTCGAAAGTTTTTTTAGAATTCTTAGAAATTAATTAAGGAGATAATTAATTAACCCTTAAAGAGATGATTAAGGAAAGAAAATGGGGTTTTGAGAATCAAGGGAAATACCCCAAAATTATTCCCTAAGCCTCCTATTAATTGAATCTAACCTTAATCAACCTTAATAATGGATTAAAACACTAATCAAACCTTAATTATCTTTAATTAAATTGAGGGAGTAATTAGGAAATACACTTGCAATTCCCAATTAAGCCCTCAATAAATTTGAATAAAATTAAGGAAGGCAGAGGTCAACCCCTAAAATATACCCAAGAAGTTTGGGATTAATCAGAGGATTAATTAAAGAGTAATTAACAAAATAATATTTCTATTAAAACCTAAAATGAAAGAAAAGTATAATTTAAAATCCATTGAAATTATTTTTAAAATATTTTAGGTTTAATTATCTTTCCATAGAAATTTACCTCATATTTTTTTGAATTTTATTGAAGGATATATGAATTTTTGAAGGTTAGGAGATTAATTAAATTAAATTATATCGCTTAATTCACCTCACGGCGACAAGCACGCGGCGCATACACTTTACACATCGATCGTGAGCTAATCACTTAAACATCATCGTGGCATGATGAATGATGCTATGATCCCATCAATCAAGGGTCGAAGATCATCCCATGATTTTAAAAGGGACAAAGGATTTCTAAAATGTGCAGATAATCTTGGTCATCCATCCAAAATGCATGGATGGATGGCCAGGATCACCCTAGTTCTTCCCTGTGGCTCAACTAAGATGGTCCATGATCTAAGGGAAGATCTGAGCTCAATTGAGCTCAGAATGGAATGAGATTGTACCCACACCATCTAAGCACAATTATAAACCTATCCAACGGTGGATTTTGCATGCCATAACAATTTATTTTACAAAGGAACAACACCTCCTAAGCTAAGTGGTTAAAAAATTACATACCTCACTGGAGGTGATCACCGGCGCTCAAGCTCGATGAGGTAGCTTCATCTAGTGGAGATGAAGCCCTGTTGAAAGTTTCAAGCCTTGGGTTGAGCAGATCTCCCTATGGACCAACACCACTTGCTCCCCTTTGTGGATTTGATCCAATTCACCTCCTCCTTGCTTTAGAAACTTAAGAGAATGCTTAGGTGCACTCAACTTGATCCCCTGAGGGAGTGTGCAAAAGGAATTGGAGTGCATTTGAGTGAAGAGAAAGTTGAGGATTAAGATGAGCTCCTTATTTTCTAAGGAAGAAAATGGAGAAATGGCCATCTTAAACCCTTCTTAGAAAGCTTAGGATTGCTCAAATGTCCATAGGCTCAATTTGGGAACAATTCAAATTGAATTGAAATATCTCCAATGATAATTGACTGGACCCTTAGCTAATCATTTTAATCCAATTGACCACATGGGAGGGGTTGTTTAGGCTTTTAGCTCTTTTCACATGGTCAGTTTGAGGTCTTGAGTGGATTGATAATCTCCCATGTGCTTCAAATTGGGTGGAAGGAGGATTTTGAATTGGCTAAATTGAGCAAGGGGGTCGATTTTGGTCTTGGGTCCATTTTGGCTGACCGAAACCCATTGGATTGAGTGCACCACTCTTCATTGGGTCCACTTGAGCTATTAGGAAGGTATCGAGTTGATATGAAGATGACTTGACCAAATTACCCATGGATTAGTCCATAATTTGTTCTATGGCCTAGTGGTAGAAAGGTCATTTGGCCAAATTTTGAATTCGAATATGTTGGGTATGTGGAGAAAATGGGTTGGGCCAAGTTTCATGAGATTTGGAGTTCATTTGATAATGTTTTGCTCATGTTGAACCATTTAGGTCAAATGGGTTAACTTGGGTAAAGTTGACCAATTGGTAAAATTGGGTCCAACCAAGAGTTGGGTCAAGTTCATATGACCATTTAAAATGTTTTGGTGCTTTGGTTTAGTTCAATTTTAGTTTTGAATTTCATATCATTTAGGTCAAATGGGTCAAGTTGACCTATTTGACCCATTTGACCTTTTGAGCTAGGTCAAGGGTAGTTTAGGTTTGGTTAGTCATATGGAGTGGATTGGTATCTTTGTTTCCAATCAATTTTAGTTAAGTTTGAATTTGGCTCAACATGACCCCTTTAGGAAGTTCAAGGTCAATTGGTTAGGTCTAGTTGGTCAATTGAGGCTTTGGTCAAGTTCAACAAGTGATTTGGAATGAACTTGACCCATTGTTTTCAATTAATTTGGCTTAGATCAAGTTTTGACATATTTTGACATTTTAGGTCAAGTTGGGTCAACTTGGGTCAAATGGCCAATTAGTTGTTAGGCAATGTTGACTTGGTCATAGTTCATGAATGAACTTAGATCATTGGTTTCAATCAATTTGGCCTATGGTAGATTTTAGCTATGTTAGTTTTATTTTGGGCTAAGTATTGACTTGGTCAACCCTTAGGTTTGACTTAGTTTGACCCAATTTGGTTGATTGATCATCTCAAGATGATTGCTAATCAGGATGAGAGGCATAGGTGAGTTTAGTTCAATCCAATTTGGTTAGGATTAGAATTTGGCTCATAAGGGAACTTTAGGTCACTTTGGGTCAAGTGGGCTTAAGTTGGTTAAATGGCTTGGTCAAAGCTTGATTTGAGTTTGATTGAACTTGTATATGGACTTATTATTGAAAGATAAATCCATTTGTAAGTGGTTTGAAGGCAAATGGGTTTTGATTCATTTGATAATTTCATATTTAAAAGAAGAATATGAAAGGATTTAGTTTGATTTTTGATTTGGTGATTGAATTTTGTATTTATATATGAATTCATTGTAGGTTGATTGAATCATGAAGGAAAATCAAGAGGTTTGATTTTTTTGATTTGAAGTTCAAGATTTTGACTTGAAAGGTTTGGTTTGATTTTTGATTTGAATATAAGGTAAGTGGTCATTTTATGAGAATTGATTTTGATTTTAGGATTTTTTGGAGTTTAAATTTGAATTTGAATTTATATTCATTTCATTTACTGTGAATATAAATGAGTTATGAGAAAATCCCATGAATTTGAATTGATTTGGTCGTTATTTAAGCTAAGCCCTTAAAAGGAATCTAAAGGACTTAGAAAATTTTATGAATAGATTTTGAATTTGGAGTTTTATTTTTGGATTTGATTTGATTAAATTATATTTATATTTCATTTATATATGTGAATATAAATGAGTTATGAAAAAATCCCATGAATTTGAATTGATTTGGATTTGATTTTGGCTAAGTCCATGAAGGAAAACTTAAATGACTTAGGAAAAATTCATGAATTGATTTTGAATTTTGAGTTTAGTTTGATTGGTTTGAATTTTTATTTCATTTATAAATGTGAATATAAATGAGAATATAAATGAATTATTAGAAAATCTCATGAGTTTGAATTGGTTTAGATCATGATTTTGGCTAAGTCCTTAAGAGAAGATTAAGGACTTAAGAAAGATTTGGACTTAAGAATTTCATTCATGGGTTTCAATCACGGGTTTCAATTATGGTTTTCAATCATATGGCATTGATTTAAATTTGGAGAAAATCAAATAAGATTGATTTGGAGTTTTACTTGAAGGAAGGAACATGAGGAATGGTTCAAGCTAAGGGTAGGAAAATTTTCCTAACACCCCTAAGGCATGACCTATTCCTATGGCTAACTCTTCTAAGTCTCTAGGGCTAGGTTGAGTGCCCACCTAATCACTAGATGTGTCTTAAGACTAAGGAATTCTTAAAGTCTAAGAGAAGTCTTATGTCTAAGATGGAGGGTTAGAGAGCTCATTCTAAAAATGAAGTCAACAAAGGGTGCCCAATGGGTGCGGTGTGACTGATAAGAAACACCGCACGTATTGGTGTTGACTGAAATGATCAACCACACCGAAAGATCACAAGCACTAATAAAAATAATCTATCCCTAACCCAAGGTGTAGAAAGAATTTAGAGCTTAGTGCAATGTGGCTCTACTTTTGTCAAAGACATAAGGGCCACTAAGGGATGGAGTGTGAACCTTCCACTAGCGAAGCAGGTTCAAGTCATCCACAAGGGGATGAGGGATTTGATTCGATTTGAGTCTCACTGAGGAAAATTTTCTACTGGGGAAAAGAGTTGAATTTATTTCAATTTTTAAATTTGAATTTTGAGATGGACCCTGCTGTTTGATGGACCCACTGAAAGGGAGCCATGGAGGCCTGAACTTTAGATTTACCAATAAAGGGTAGTCTATTAAACACATAGTAGGACTAGCCAACCAAAAGGATGCCTTTTGATGTATAAGAAACTAGGAAGAAAGCATAGACTTACATCCTCCAAAGTAACAACTAGTTGGGGTAATCTATTGGCAAGGCAACAAATTGAACCCAACTTAGGGCTGACTAATGAGTGAATGTTGCTGGGGACTTAGATCAACTCAAAGATAGTCAAGATTAATTACATTTTTTAGATTTATTTATTTTGATGAATTACATTGATTTATGATGGATCATACTGAGAAGGAGCTTATAGAAGCCTAGACCTATCTCAAATTTACTGAACCAAATGGAGTAGCTTCCCGATCGATGGGAGAACTATCCAACCAAAGGAGTGCCCTCTAGTTTGCAATGATCAATTCAAGGGAAGAAAGCTCGGGGACTCACATATTCCACTAGAAAAGACCACTGGGGTGATCAGCTACTTTGGGCAACAAATCAACCCACCTATACCCTGGCTTTATGCAATCATACTAGAAAGAATGTGTAACAGTCTTACATCTTCCAAAAAGGAAAGATTGCCAAGGTAACTTTTTTATGGAAAAATAGATTGAACCTGACCTAAGGGTGTCTATGAAGTGAGTGCTGACCTAGGAACTTATCTCAACTCTGGTAATTAGGCAATTCCTATAGGGAGTTCTCACGACCCTAAGATAGATGCCCGCTTGGAAAATGGGGCCCTTTGGGGCTTGAATTCTAATCCACAAGTGAATTAATTTTGTTTATTTTTTTATTTTTAGTTTTATTTAATGGACTCTATTTGCAAGGATCAAACTAGAAGGAGCTTATATCTAGACCTATCTCGATTTATTGAACCAAGGAGAATCAACATCCACTAAACAAATTCTCCAACCACAGGAGTGGTTTTTAAGAAAGGGGAACTGTCTAATCCAAAAGTAATCTAGATAGTGTCTAAATGGAGTCGTAAAGGATATGATCCAAATAGAGTGCCCATAGGGGATGGGGCTACTAAGGGCTTAATCCAAAACCCTGGAGAAGATGACATGGCTAGTCATATATCCAATAGTATTCGGTCCAACTGGGAGAAATGGACCGCCAAGAGTTGTGTATCCATCGTGAGTCACTATCAGATAGTGAACATCAACCAACCTAAGGTGCTCATCGATTTGTGCAATCAACCTAGAAGAAAGCTGGGACTCACATCCTCCTTAAGGAATCGACCGATAGTCATTCAGTGCTATCTAACCTAGGGTGACTGAGTGAATGCCACCGGGGACTTATATCAACTCAAAAGTAGTCAAGAGGAAAGGAGTCTCTGGGACTTATCCTAGACCTCAAATCTGACCTTAGATGATGGCTAGTTCAAGAAGAAAGCAGGTCTCTCACATCTTCTTAAATAAAGTCAACATGAGGTAGTTTACCCGGCAAGAAGACTACCATACTAACAAGGTCATTGGTTTAATGGTCAAGTTGGAAAGAAAGTGGGGACTCACATCTTCCAAACAATGACCACAAACATACTAGCAATGTAGCATGTAGACTAACCGCTAATGAGTGAGTGCCACAGGGCTTGCTCTCACATCAAAATAGCTTGAGACAAAGTTTTGTGTTTATTTGCATGTGTGTAAAAGGAATATGATTCTTCTAGGGGACTCTTACACCTACCTTAAACACACTAGGGGTTTTGATGAAATAATGTCATGGATGGAGAAAGGATTTCCATTAAGAAAGGATGTCGCTAGGGTTCTCTCACACCTAACTTAATTATGTTAATAGAAATAGGATGCCTCTTGGGTTCTCTTACACCTATTCTAATCACATATGGAGATTGTGTTTTTGTTGTGAAAGAGGGATAGGATGCCACTAGGGGACTCTTACACCTACCCTAGACACATCACCATCCACAAGAAGCAAACAATGAAAGAAGAGAAGATTTGATGAATGGAATCATATTTTTTCTTTTATTAATGATTATTTTCAAACATGATTTGTTTCATGGGTAATATTTTTTAGATAGAGCTCTTAATTGGAAGCATCTCTTTACAATCAATAAGCTAATAAGATCCTCCTTGGTAGCCTTCTCTACATGACTTCCCAAGTGGGTTCAAACTTGCCTCCCATCTTCGATGGGCAACAATTAGTCTCCTTAGGACTAACACAAGTTCTCCTACTCAAAAATACCTAAGGCAAACCATCTTGTTTTGAGCTTGAATCATTTTGGATTTGTACAACTCGAGGTTCTAGCACGCCCAGACTCTCCTCCAAACCTTCGAGCTCTTCATTTGCATTCTGCTCAGAGATCTTGCTACCCAATGCTATCCTTAGTGATGGGAGTTAAACTTCTAAAGGTAGAGAATGACTTCAAACCCATAGACTAAGGGGTAGGTGAGAAGTTTGGATATGGTGTGGTAGCCACAAGCAACCAACGCCGCCACCGCGCTATTATCAAAGAGTCTTCTTCAAGATTTAGATGAGAGTTTTATTGAATGCTTCTGCTAATCAATTTGCTTTGGGGTAGTAGATAGTGGAGTATCTTCAATCTATACCATGTATACTCGTGAAGCTTTTGATCTTCGTGCTTTGAATGTAGTACTATTATCGAATATAATTCGTTGAGGCACCCCGAACCTATATACGATATGGTTCCTAAAAAACTGAAGCACATTATGAGTTGTGACCTCTCTGAGTGGGATGGCTTTCGCCCACTTGGAAAAGTAGTCGGGGCCTAAGATGAATCGATGCCCCTTGGAAGAGGAGGATTGACGGACACAATGTCACTCAACACTCAAATGACCATGAAGCCAAAGTAGGGTGTAGAATGTTGGGTGGAGGACCACACCGACCGACATCGATGGCATCTCCTAGCTACATCCATGCCTGTAATCATCAAGGCTAGTATCCTAGTCGCGCTTGATCTTCATCTTCATCTTTAGACTAGATTGATGCTCAGATAGACTGAATGTACCTCACAATACCATAGGTTTCATGTCTAAATGTAACCACATTTGGTCAAAGGACTGGAGGTGCAGATCACCATCAACAAGAGCGTAAGAGAGAGCTCTCTGTTTCACCTGATGGGCTTGTGACTTTTCGAGGTAGTCGTTCAAGTAATATATGAAGCCAATTAGCTCCTTGTCCATTTTGGCAATGGCAACCTCCACTTCAAGAGAAAGTCTCTTGATGAGTACAACGTCAATAAGGGATAGGACTTATCTATTTTGGACCCTTATTGAAATGGACTCTTTTTTTGGACATGCCAACTCTTTGACATGTTTGGCCAAAGCATCTACTACTTCATTCTCTACTCGGGGAACCTTGTAGATGGTGACTTTGGGAATTTTGGCCAACAACTTCATGGTATACTCATTAATGATAAGCTTGGTTTGAGAACCCATAGACCCAATCTAGTTGATGTCCAATTGAGAATCCCCAAAGATGTTGATGATCTTGACACGATAGTGATGGCTAACTGCATAAATAATCAAAGCCTCATACTCGCCTTTGTTGGTTGGAAAGAAATATAGTATGAGAATCTCATCATATCATGGAGTTAGAAGAACTATTCCTACCCCCGCCTTTCCTAGAATAGATCATGGTGCTTCCCTTTAAGAAAAAGAAGCACCATCAAAATACATCTCCCATCGATGGTGTCGGCCTCCCTAAGTTCATGATTTGTTCATTAGGAGATCGCCAAACAGAATCACAGAAGTGGGTGTCCGCTAAGAAATTCGCTAGTGTCCTTTATCGCATGGAGGGAGTATCAAATGTGATATCAAAGAGAGTCATGGACCAACGCCACATTCATTGGCCATGTCATGAGATACTTGGATTTATCTGAGATCAAGTTCACCTTATGAGAAAGCATGTAGTAGCATTTAAAAGCAAAGATCAAAGGTAATGTTTTCTTAATAGGTGTTGTTTCAAGAAGATGATGGTGGTAGTAGAGATCATTCTCCTTCCTTCATCATTGGCATGGGCCAACAAAGTGCCAAGAGAGTCATCCAATGCATCAGTGTAAAGGATGAGTGGCGCCCCGATAGGGTCGCTAGAACTAGCCTTCACCAAATACTCTTGATATCTTCGAAGCATGGCACTTACCATCCCACTTGAAATTGCTTTTTTTGATAAGTGCTAAAATGGCTTGCATCTCCGATAGGTTGAGATAAAGCGTCTTAGATATGCTAGCCATCCTTGAAAGGATCTGAGTTGAGTTAAACTCTTAAGAGGTGGCATTTCTAAGATAGTTTTGATCTTTTTTGAATATATTTCTAATCCCCGATGTCGAACAACAAACCCAAGGAATTTCAAGCTACTCAATGCACACTTGTGGGGATTCATTTTGAGGTTATATTATCTTAACCGCTCAAAACTACTCTCAAGTCAAAGGTGGTATTTTTTCTCGACTACTGACTACTAGATCATCAATGTAGCACTCAACCTGATGATGGATGAGTTCATCAAAGATCTGAGTCATGGTCTGATAGTATGTAGCACCAGCATTTTTAAGGCCGAAAGGCATGACCCTATAATAGAAGATTCTGATTGAGGTTTGAAAAGTAATGTTTCTTTTATCTTCAGAAGACATCTGGATTTGGCCAACATGAACCATCCATGAAAGAAGACTATGAGATGAGGCAATGTCCACCATTAATTATGTATAGAAGAGGAAACTCATCCTTAGACATTCCTTGTTTAAGTCCCTAAAATTGACGCATATGAATTTGGCCATTCTTCTTCTTAACATGACACTAGCTAACCGTAGGATATTTTCTTCCCTAAAAACTAGATCGATCAATTTCTGACTTAGAAATGACCTATTATTCAATTTCTAATCATGCATGCCTAGGAGATTGCTTAATAGGGTAGGATCTATTGTTAGCTTGTGGACCGCTACGCCAGAGATAATCCTTCTCTTCATAACTCTATGTGAAGCGCTTTAAACTAAGTCAATAGCCTAACTAAGTTGGTTTCTTCTTCATTCAAAGTGAACTGATGTATGTATGGATTTTCTCTATCCCAAAGGTTGATTTCTTTAAGCTTGTCTATTATTGAATGAATCTCCTTCAAATTGGTGCCACTTTGATTTGGAGATCATCCAATCATCGGTTTCTAAACACACATTCTCATAAGAGTTGGGATGTGAGAAGAAACTATCGACTCCAAATGATTGGTAACAACCAAAAGTAATCAATCATCATCACCGACTACCGCATATCCTAGTCTTTTGATTATGCTTCCTTCCTACATTATTCCATAGCTTTTTGAAGTACTCTGGCATATGCTTGGACCACGTATAAGGAACTAAACCTTTCTATATAAGATTATGAACACAAGGCAAGTAAAAGTCAAATGGTAATTCCATTAATTCTTTAAAAGTATCCTCCTCAAGTTCTACATCAACTTCAAGACTTGAGGATGATGATCCCAAAAGAACCTCTTCTGCTTCATGTCACTAGAAGACTTAGGGACTTCCTTAACTACTAAACCTTCAACTTTCTGAGATGTAAGTGAGGAAAGAGCTAAGATTTCCCAATCGCTAATAGTTTCACATAAACTAGATTCAATACACTTTATTTTGGAGGCAGTCATCTCTCCTGATCAAAAGTCACCTCCAATGGAACCCACGAGAGGTTGGTTAGTATACTAATCACATTAGACTCATCCTCCAGCTAGATTCCAAGTCTATGTGAATAGTAGGGTTTCTATGAGAACATGACCTCTATGATGGCCAACTAGGGGTCTTCCTCCTCCTGAACCTCTATTTCTACCGCTCTACCGTGGAGGTTGAGCCATCCCACCCATGTCATATGATGGAATGAACTGGAGTGGAATGTGATATGCATCTATTTCTTCTTCAATTTCCCTTTCTTGTTCACTTGGACTTTTATTTTTCTTTTTCTTCATTTTCTTTTTCTTTTGTTTTTGCATTTGAATTTTATCCAAATTCACAAGAAAGGGTGTTTTGAGAAAGATAGTAGGTCACATCTTTATAAATCTTAACCCCTCTAACTGAAAATGGCTTTTCATCTCTATTGACATAGTATTCAATCCCATCTTTTCTAAACTTGAAGCACTAATGGTGGGAGGATGGAATGATCTTGTTCTGATGTATCCAAGGCATACCAAGCAAAGCAGTGAACGAAGTATTCAAATCAATGATGCAAAACTTGGCTTCAGCCTTCCCTATCTCCAAAGGTAACACTATAGAACCTAAAGCCCACTCACCTTGGTCATTGAATCCTCTCAACATCATCCGATCTCCTCAGAGTGTGGAGATGTCAATCCTCAAATAGGCAAGGGTCTTTAGACTTATAATGTTCACCGATGCACCTGAATCCATGAGAACTCTAGCAAGTCTAACTCCATGTCAACTGTGATGTGAGGGACGGTTGCTCCAAGTCCCCTAAGAAGGTCTTCATCCGTGAAGGTGATCCCTTCTTTTGTATAATGTGCTTCCTCACCTATAACTGAGCTAACCATATTTCGTGATCAAGGAGGGCCTTGATTAGTGATTCCCTCATCTCTTTGGATAAGATCAAGGGCATCATATGCTTAGCTTAGATGACAACTTTAGATGAGAAAGGATGTTGTAGTCCACCTTCTGGTCTTCCACAAGCATATCCAAGGGTGGAGCATCCTGGAAGGGATCTTCTCTACCATGATTTTTCCATCTATCTTGAGGTGTTGCCCTAGAGGTAGAACCTTGCCACCACGGGAGGTTGACGGTGATCTCTTGTGCAGGCAATGGAAGGTTCTATCTATCGCTCACCTACAGCCTTCTCCTATGGGACCCTCGATGATTTCCAAGTCTATCTCAAGAGGTGAACCATAGTATTGAGTAGGAAAGTCCAACTCAATGAAAGAGGAAGATCAAAATCTTATAGTTATTTTGACTTGAAGAGTTAGGAATAGAAGAAGATAACCCATCGTGACATATGTAATTCAAACTAGCTTTATTATTAATTTCTTGGAATTATGGAGGTACAAAGTAGAAATCAAGTGAGTGAGTAGGAATTTGATGCCCTTATCAGACAAGAGTTATACTAGTAGAAGAAATAGAAGCAAAGTGGAAGAAGTCTGGTGGAAGTCGCAACTAAGGTCGGAGGTCGAACATGGTCGGTGGCTATGCTAATGTGCTATCCCAGGATGACACACAATGCTGCTGTTGAGTTCCCCTTTCCTAGAGTTAGCACTAGAAACTTATAAACCTTTCTTGATGTTAGAGGTTTGAGCTAACTGTGCACTGCAAGGAAAGCTTCGATCTTTGATGATCTTCTTAGAGGTTTTGGATAGAGAAATATCCCAACCTTCTTAGTTTTGGTAGATCACATGTATCCCAAGGATTACCTAATGGAACTGGAAGGTTGTTCCATAAGGTATTCCTTTGGGATAACTATACACCGTCTTGAAACTGTTCAAGCCACCTTGAATGTGAAGCAATCCTCCAAAATGTGGCCTAGCATAAGGGTGGTAAAAAGTTTGGATCATGACTTTGCCTAACTTCCTCTTCTAGGCAGTAGTAAAATTAGATTCTTTAAGAGATTCTTAAAGATCTTGATTACCTCCCTCTTAAAAGAATAAGGTTTGTTTAACTTATCTAAAAGAGTAGGTGGACCATAGCTACCGGTGTGCATGTTGTTGGTGGTGATATGGTGCAAATGGAGCCTAGTGGAGGCTGTGGGCTACCTCTGGTGGCAAAGGAGGTGGAGGGTCGGTCTCTCGACCGATCTCTAGTCCCCCTTATCAACCATTAACTACTCCCCGCTTCTTCTCATCTTATGTGGCTTCTGCGTAGGCAACTGATCTTTAAAAAGAAATTGTTTGGCCTCTCCTTATAGACTAGCCTCCTTGTTGATTAGCTTCTCAAATGTCTTGAAAGTGAAGCCCTTAAGCATGAAGGTGACTAGGCCATGGATATTATTCAAAATAATCTCAATGGCATGCTACTCAGATAGCTGTGATTCACACTTCATATTTAGGTTGCGTCATCGGAGAATATAATCAATAAAAGACTCACTTAGGTGTTGTTGTTCTATAACGAGATCACCTACAGTAATCCTTTGTTGAGCTCTAGCAAACCTCTTGATAAAGAGTTGCTCTAACTCAACAAATGTCTTTACTGAATCATACCAACAAAAGCAATCCCGCACTATTAGGCTACCAACAAAAGTAAAGCATCGCCGCCACCTGTTGCAATAACCGCCTGGCTTGTGTGTTTTGGTTTCCACCCATCAAAGCTTTTGAAGGAAGGTGGCACAAACCCTTGGGATATTGGATAATTAAATTCCTTTGGGTAGGGTCTAACCTTTGGAACTGATGATCCTCCCTGGGCTTGAGCCAATGCTTCCTTCACTTGCTGCTCAATCATGGATTTTATGTTCTTTTCTTGTATGGTGGTACTTTCTACTACCATCCTATACAGGCTAGTGCTACCTTGCTCAATGGGAGGTAAAGTCTTGAATGGGTCCAAAACATGCACTAACCCAGGCTGACTGATTTTGGCTGTAGTAGGATGAACTAATGGGGCTTATTTCTAAAGTACTGAAATTGTTGCTAACAAGTCCTCTAACTATCATGCCATCATATCTATTCATCTTTCGCCTCAAGTCGGAGGTGTAATGCGGTGTCTTGATCAACCTCATTACCTTCCATGGCTTGTTGCTCCCTAAGAAGAGACCCTATGGACCATGCAGACTCCAACTGAGTCTCCTAACAAGTCATCTTCATTGAGATCAAAGCTGACTTTCTCTTCATCTGACCAATCATACCTCAGATCCCCTTCTTCTCCATGAAATAATGTTCCACTATCTCATCCAAAGAATGATCAATCTGATAAGGTACAAATAATCTAGCAATGGTGATCACTATCGTGCACTAGAGGCACCTGACCGCCACCACTGAGAGTCAATCCTATGTGGACTATACTCAGAATGACACTTGAGCCACCACTATGAGAGGGTGACATCCTAGATGTTCCACTATCTTGGCGGTGGACTATCATTTGCCACCTCTAAAATCGCCACCATCTCTCCACCAGGTGAGTTGGTGAAGGATGATCATGACTCTTCACCACCACTAAAAGGTAAGAGCATGAAGGTTAGACTTGCATAATAGGTGGTGTAGAAGGGTAGGATCCAGACGTAGATCACCACCGGTGCTTTTCCCTGGATATGGCCTTCATGGCCTTTGATGGAATGAGATGACGACCTGATGGTGATGAGATGAGGGTGGAAGGAAACACCACCGACTCTATGTGAGTCCACCACGGTGACTATTCTAGTAAGTGATGTCAAGATGGTGCAGTAACGTGGAGTCAAAAATCAACAAGAAGTCAACGCAATTAACCTCCATGTCTCACGGTAATGAGATGTATCTTTGGCCCCTCTCCGGAGGATATGTTTCCCCAAACTGGGGATGATGGATCAGAACAAACCGAGCTGACTCCCGTCCATAAGCTCTACCACTACATGCATCGAGGCGATGACCTCCCTAGTAACTTGGTTGATGCAATGAGGAGGTGATGATGAATCCTCTAACATCCTCTATCCAGAGAGAGGATGGAACTAGTTTACTAACTAGTGGTGAAGTCATATGGGGAACTCAACTGCATGTTGCTACCTCCCTAACGATCCTTGTGTGATACTGCTTGATCATGGAGTTCTTATTCCTACACTATTTCATGGTAGGATGGGAGGAGTGAGAGCTAGACCCATACTCAAAGTAGGGAGGCAAGCCCAGACTAGGGGAGCCTTACCCTTAGAGGGTATGATGAGAGGCTAGCCTCTCAGCAAGATGAGAAACTCGGTGCAAACCGGCTAGCACTCTGGTATAACAAATGGTGGACGCCACGCTTTCCTCGCAAGATGTCGAGGGTAGATCAATCCGACCGCTCTCGGCCACCTGGTTCTATTGATCGTAGTGAGGGAGTGCCCACACTCGCCTCAATCCCCTACCAAATTGGATATGGTCCAGGGGAAGTTGGTTTGTCCAAATCCATACCATGAAAATGGTGAACAAACTGAGCCCATCATCTCGATCAAAAAAGATTGAAACCGATGCACACTTCAGAATCACTATAAGAATAGAAATGAGTTTGTATCGATTTCTATCTTTAGATTTTGAATTTGAATTAAAATTTGAACCCACATCCAACAACTTGGAAGTGTTAAGTGGGTTCAAATAGATTTGAGAAGATTTAGATTTTGATTGAAAGAGAATTTTGAATATGAATCCAACTTCAACAAATTTGGGTATGTTGAAAGATGAATTCAAATATTTTGAGAAGGATGCTTCCATAGGTTCATGTTTGTTTGAATTTAGATTTTCTTTTGATTTGAGGACCCTTTCCTTTAACAAATTTGTATGTTAAAGTAAGGGTCAATTGATTTGTTTTTTGTTTAATGATTTTGAATTTTACTTACTTAGCAAATTTGGGTATGCTAAGTGAAGTGTTTGAAAATGATGATTTCTTCTTTTTTTTGTGAATTTGTTTTTGATTTTGGAAATTTGGAATTCCTACTTAGCAAATTTAGGTATGCTAAGTGAAGTACCCAAGTGTGTTTTATTTTGATTTTGAAAATAGATTCTTAAAAGTATGCTAAGAAAATCCTAAGTGTTTCATTTGATGTTTTAATTTTGAAAGAGTAGGATCCTTGTATGCAAATCTAAGTGTTGCATTTTGTTTTGAATGTTTTGATTTTGAAAGAGTATGATCCTTAGCAAATTTGTATGCTAAGGAAATAAGTGTTTCATTTTTTTTTTGTTTATTTTTGAGACTTTACTTTTAGCAAATATGGTGCTACTGAAATTTTAATTTTAGAATGGAAACTTCTTAGCAAATTTGAGTATGCTAAATAAAGTTCCAAATATGTTTTGTGAAATGAAATTTCACTTAGCAAATTTGAGTATGCTAAATGAAATTCCAAATGATATGTTCAAAATTTTGAGTTTGTTTTGAAAATGGAAACTTCTCCTTAGCAAATATGCTAAGGAAAGAAGTTCCAAAGGTTTGAAGATTTTTTTGGTTTTGATTTTGAGACTTCACTTAGCAAGTATGCTAAATGAAGTTCCAAAAAAATGTTTGAAAATTTTGATTTTGATTTGGAGACTTCACTTAGCAAATTTGAGTATGCTAAATGAAGTTCCAATATATGTTTAAAAAATTTTGAGTTTTGATTTGGAGACTTCACTTAGCAAATTTGAGTATGTAAATGAAGTTCCAAAATGTGTTTGAAAATTTTGATTTTGATTTGGAAACTTTGCTTAGAAAATTTGAGTATGCTAAATGAAATGAAAAATGTTTGAAAATTTTAAAATATGATTGTTGATTTTGATTTTGATTTGGAAACTTCACTGAAATTCCAAATATATGTTTGAAACTTTGATTTTGAATTTGGAGACAAAAATTTGAGTATAAAGTTCCAAAATGTGTTTGAATTTTGAAAACATGATTATTAAGTTTCAATTTTGAAAAGAGGAATTCCATTCAACAAATTTAGGTATATAGGAATGGAGGTCAATCTTATTTTTGCAAATGTGAAGATTTTTTTATTTTGTGTGTGATTATTGCTTTTTGAAAGAGAGGAATTCCAACTTAATCATATGTGAGATGTTTAAGTGGGATTTCCAAATGATGTTATTAGGAATGAAATCTTCATTTAATAAATTTGAGTATATTAAATGAAGATGTTCATATGTGCTTTTGAAAAATTTAATTTTATTTGAATGAAACTTCCATTCAATAGGTGTGAGTGTATTGAATGGAAAGGTTCATGTGTGCTTTTTGAAAACTTTATGATTGTGATTTTTGGAAAGATGATTGTTCATTTTATTTTGAAAATGAAATCTTCATCAAAGTGAATTGAAAGAAGATGTTCATTTGTGCTTTTGAAAATTTGTTTTATTTTTTGAAAATCTACATGTAACAATTATGAGAATTGAAATGAGTGATAAAATTTTTGTGGAAAATATTTTATTAAGTGTATTTTGAAAG